>JANBVN010000030.1:0-235376 GCA_030052785.1 Coniochaeta hoffmannii
ACCTCCTCCTCCTCCTCCTCCTCCTCCTCCCCCACCAGCGTCCAAATACTCCCCGAACTCCCCCATCCCGAACGCGTCCCCGTCTCCCAAGCCATCTCCCCCACCACCCAGCCTGTCCTCGGGACAGATCCCCATGTCGTCGTCCCCAAACGTAAACTTGTACATATCGCCACCCCCTCCGCCCAAGTCGAGCTGGTACGAGACCTCGCGGTCGACGTCGACGTCGTGGGGAGCGCCGGTGGTGGTGGCGCTGGGCTCGCTGAAAGTCGTGTCCGGGGACATGGAGGGTTGGTGGTGGTGGTGGTGGTGGTGGCTGAGGAGGTTGTTGTCGAAATGGATGAGGTGCCCGCCACCCGGGCCGTGGGAGAGGGAGATGTCTGGGGTGGGAGGTGAGGGCGCGGAGCAGGAGGCGGGCAGGAGGGACCAGGTGAAGAAGTCGCCTGGGTGGTTGGGGAGGGGGATGGAGGCGGGATGGGGGTGGTTGTCGGGGAGGTTGTTGGAGAGGAGGTGGAATTATTGGATGGTCTTGGGTCATGACGCTCATTGCTGACTGCAAACTCGGAAAAACGGCAATAGAGATTCCGGGATCGCTAACGATGACAAGCTCATGTTCAGTCACGAATGCCCTGCTAAGATGATTCTTTCTGTTGACCAATCGATGCGGAACAACAGGCATGCGGCATGTCAGAAAACCGCTCCAGGGACCTTGTACACAATCTCGATCTTAGTTGGAAATGGATTGATGTTCGAGATAGTTATTGCAACTTCTATCAGGACGGTTTCGAGACATCATGTTCCCCAGACCCTCCCGTGCTTGTTCTCCCACTCTGTCCTGTCCCTACCGCGTTCCATCATGCGTTCTACCTGCTCGGCAGACATCGGTGGGGGAGGATTAGCCATCCGCTCAGCATCTTGTCTATCTTTGTCCTCGGGCCAATCTGCGATGAAATCAAGACGATGGCCATCGCGTTCCTCAGCAACCACACCAGTCAAATGGAAGACCGAGCCAAACATTAGCCTGACACAGTAGTCCAGAGGGAAGAGGTATTTCACGACCAAGTCAGCTCCTCGAGGTTAGCATTCTCTGAGTTTTGATTCGTGGGTACGGAAATGGAGAAACGTACTCTCGGTTTTCCAATACTGCCTGCGTTCTGCTAGCCACTGGTCATCTTGGGAGTTGGGTAGTCCAAGGTGAGCCATGTTGGTTTGATTCAGCCGCATGATATTTCCCTCCTCGTTCTCGAACAGGGGAACTTTGGCGTCAATGATCCTTCGTACTATGAGATTCGTGATTCTGGCCGGGCAACTCGCATGGTTGTCCAGCCTAAACTCTTGAGTCATGAAGACGAATCGAAAGAGATAATCAGGATCATTTTCATCAGGACATCCAGCGAAGTCAACTTCCTTCCGGGAACTTCCAAGCTTGGCCTTGATCATGCTGCTCCCCTGTTAGCTTCATCCTATAGGAAGAGATAAGATGTGCTTACATTATTGCCCAGCCTCTCGCGGCAGCTCTGAGCAAAGCAGGCCACGCCTTGCAAGGTGTATCCGTTCCATAGAGAGAAATTGTGCAATCAAACAGAATTTCGAGTAGTCTGTCTGCAGCCTCTCTGGTTTCCATCACAATCCAGTTCGCCCGACTGATTGCGTCCGGATCTGGGACGCGGCCGGGCTGATAGACCGCTTCAAACTGAATGTTTCCCACAGTCTTGTAGCTGTCTGGATAGGGACCGAATGATGTTGGGGGGGTCTGATGCGGAGCCAAGATACCGGCTGCCTTGTAATGAGCTAAAGCATGGAGTTTCAGGTCGTCAATGTCGAAGTGGATAGACAGAAGCCCAGTCTGGAGCCAATCCAGGAAAGGCTTCTTGTCACCGTCCTTCCATGCAAGACGGAAGTCATCGGCGGGATCTTTGGGAATATTGGATACTTGATCAGATGGGAAAGCCATGTACTGGTAGTCGCGCTGTAAGGCATCTGGCAAAATCGAGGTCCTGCTGAAGTTAATATTTGGTTTAAGAAGTTGAATGAGCATATATCTACTCACTGCCATGGACTCGACACCCAGAATCGAGTCCTCTGCATGGTTGCCGACGTGACAGGTTTGCTGATCGTTTGAGAGGTGAAATCGCGGTTGGTTTTCGAGTGAGAAAAGAGCCAGGAATTTTGGGGCCTCTCGATGGCTGCGTGGTTGGGCTAGTTTTACGAAACGAGTCAAAAGGCACAGGGCGGGTAGAAGCAAAACACTTGCACGTCAACTTTCACTTCATCCTCACTTCATCCTCTTCTTCGCAAAACTTTTCGAGTCCATGGGTTAAATTCTTGTGGGTTAAGAAAAACCCGACTTCTGAAGGACAAGAACGTGGTGAACAAAGAGCTCTACCCACCAACTTTCGACTTCCTCCCTTACTTACCTCCAACTCTCAATTTCTCCAATCCCAAAAACCCCCTTCCACCTTCCTTCTTCTACTGAATTACTAACAATCCCAACCAACATCATCAATACCTCCAACAGTTCCTCTCATACTTACGATCTTGATTGAGACATCCTCCAACATTGTCCCCAATCATTCCATCCAGCATTGTGTCGACTTAACGCTGAATTTCGGCCTGCCAAGATGTCGGCTCAAGTCATCGCCGACTCTGGTGACAACCAGCTGGCTTTGGCTAACTATGCCCGCCTGTGGGATACTCTCGCCATTCAGATTCATAACTTGAATGAAGCCAAAGTAGTCGCAATGACCGGCGCTTTCTACAACGATCTCGACCATGCTGGCAGACGTTACATGCAGGACCGTATGAGGTATGACTTCATCAACGACTCATTCATTTTCGGACTTTACTAACATTTTCCCAGGGCTCTCACGGAATCACAGCATGCCTTCTTTGTCCGTGACGGCATGCATCCGGATCGCTGGCTCCTGGGTAACTACGATGACCTTCAATCAGTCCCCGGATCGGCAATCTACATTCTCAATGGCACGCCAACTCTGACGCTGAACGGCCCTGACTGCCCATACCCAACCCCTCCTACTCATGGCGGCCCCAATCAAGCTGTCAGCAGCATGGACATGACCATGTATCAGGCCAACACTCCCAGCTCACCCGAGACCGTTTCTGATTCTCAGACGGATGGTGCAACCCACTTCTCGGACACCAACAATACCCAGGGCACTGATGTTGAGGTCAACACTGTCAAGATCTCTCGCCCGCCCAATGCCTACATCTTGTACCGCAGGGACAAGCACCCGCTAATTCAGGCTGACTATCCCGGTATTCGCAACAACGAGATCTGTGAGTTTAGCATCGGACCAAACCATTCATCTGATGCTAACATTTGATAGCTGTCATTGCTGGAAGTATGTGGAACACTGAGTCGACTGCTGTGCGTGCTGAGTACGCCGACAAGGCTGAGAAGCTCAAGGCTCAGCACAAGGCCATGTACCCCGACTACAAGTATGCTCCACGTCGCCCGGAGCAAGTCAAGCGCCGCGCCAAGCGAAGCACTGCGAAGACAGCCACGGACAAGAAGGTCAAGGGCAAGATCACCAAGACCCGCAAGGTTCCCATCGGCGATCTGAGTGCCACACATATGCGAATCCTTCAGAAGGACGCCAGCATGGCTGCTGGCCTGGGTGCTACTGAGCCTGAGTCTGATGTCCTGCACCAGCAAACGATCAACATGGGGTTGTCGGCATGCACAGAGTTCCAAGCTCAGTGTGACATCAATGAGTGGAATGCTGCCGTTCCTCAGCATAACACCTTCGTCTTCAACGCCACTCTGGATGGAGACATGGCCGACTTTATCAACACTGATCAGTTCGATTCCGGCAATGATGGTGACATGGAACTGTCGGCCTTCTAAAGGCTAGTGAAAGCTGTGCACCGCCCTCCCATGTCCGACTTTCCAGACTTGGGACTGTCCAACAAGATCCAACAGCTGCAACCATTGCATCTACTACCAGTCATCGGCGTTCAACTCTCGTTACCTTCGGTCCACAGAATTTCATTCATTAGGTCGACGTTTCTGCATACCAGCTCTCCGCTGCCAGCACAAACCAGTCTCCTCAGTTCAACAGCTTCTCAGTTTTTCATCAGTCACGGCATTCAGCACTTGTTCTCTCCCCAGCACCAGTTTCCCATCCCCAGACCTTTGCAGCAAACATCTTTCACCTCGGTCCAACTCAACTTTTCGAGAGCTGGTGACTCGCACCTGCAGCAGTCGAGCTTCTCGAAAACATGGGGCCCTACCTGTCCTTGTCCCGCGTGGGGCGAGTGCTCGGGTTCGGGTTCAAGCGACTACCTTCTTCGGGATGGAATCAACTTCCCAACTATCCGCAACATCTTGGTCTGGTTTTTGGTCGGTGGAATCCCATTAAGTTGGGGGTCTCGCCGGAACTGGTACTTCACGGGGGTTTCACGCTACGATTCGCAACGGCTTTTTGACCCTCACGAGCAGCATTCACGGCTTCTTTCCAGCATCGGGGACGACTATATCACCGTTATACGATCAGTGTCTTTCAGTATCTCAGTCTTTCGGTTTTTTTCCCCCCCGACATCATCCCCCCCATCAGCGTCATCATTATCAATAGACGGTGTCAACGACCAGAGTCCCGGCAGCGTTATGGCTCAAGACCCTCTGGTGCCATTTCTACGAACCACACCACAGCACCATATGATTTCTTTTTCCCTTGCGTCAGAGCATTTCTTTTTTCGACAAGCCTGCATCGATACCCCTGTCCTACAACCAGCGTTTCTTATTATCATCAAGCAGCATTAATCGGCATTTTCGCGGTCCGTCATCGGAAGAAGGACAGTTTGCTATCATCATGGCAACACGGAAGGACGAGAGTCTGTGTCCTGATGGACCTAATCTCGCACACATGGAAAAGGGATCACGGAAAACGGATATCAAGAGGGATTTGTGTGTCCTGATGGACCTGCCCGCCTCACATGGAAGGCATCAGACATTAGGAGAGGGAAGAGTGAACGGCATTGGTGGCAGAAAACGCAAAAAAAAAGTGAAAAGGGGCTTTTAGTAGCTAACTAAGTTTTATGAGAATTGAAATGGTTACTCCCATCTCTGCTATCCTGAGCTGAGTGTGACTGTGATGGGTGTTGTGGCGACTAGGATGGTGGTGATGCTGCTCGCGCCTCGTCTCTTGGTGTTGAGTGCTCTGTGGTGCGTATCCTGCTCTACTGTGGATGCTTGAAATGGCGATGCTGCTTGTAACTGTGCTGTCTGACAGGCAAGCACAAGGGAGAGCACGCTGGTCCAGTGGTTGACGCAAGGTGCTGCTTGGGCTGCTGCGTAGCTGTCCGTCGGGCGGGTTACTGTGAGAGTCATTGTACAACGAGGAGAGTATCACCGGCATCCATGGACCATCACGATGTCGACCGCAACGACGACCGTGTTCAGTTCCAAGTGAAGCTCATTATGCTATCTGCGAGGTATCATCATCCTGACGGAAGGCAGTACCGCCGTCCCTTCCGCCCCTTCTCCTCGTCACCTTCGTAGCTGCGTACTCTTCAGGTCATCCCCCAACATGCCAACAACGCATCAGATCCCCCTCTCACGCCCTTATTGACCATTAATTCGATCAGAGGCCTTGGCCAAGCTTAGCTCCATCAAGCACAGCCCATGCCCCTAGCCGAGCACGACATCCAGTCATCCATGAACCCGTCACGGTGGCCGTTGTCCAGCTCTCCGCATCCGGCTCGAAGCCCCTTCATTGTGGCCGTCCGTTCCAGTCGCTGCTCCATATGAACGTCTTGCACCGGAAGGGAGTGCCGGTCTCCTTGTCGCCCGATGGCCCGAGGGGACGGGCGCAGATGTAGAACGATCGACCTGGAGCGAGGGAGGTTAGCAGGCAATGGGGGAGGCTTCGGAATCGGGAGGGAGGATGTGTCGTGCAGAAGGCACAGCAGCCGTTAGGAAGCGTAGGTGGTGACGGAGAAGGTACTTGGTGGATAAGGCTGACAATGCTGACGGAACTAGCAGGCGGGAACGTGGAAACGGAAGTTGGCCTCTTCAGTAACGGGCAGGTTGGTATGCCGCTTCTGGGCCCAAGGGCAGAAGGTTGCGAAAGCACGAAGTGAAGATAGCAGGCCCAGAAAAGGAGAGAGAGGATGTTGACCCATGACCACGACGCAGCGAGCGGCAGGCTGCAAGCTCAATGGCATGAACTGGAACAGCCAGTGAAACAGTGGCAGGGCAATCGGGGAAGAGGCAACAGGAGAGTGATTGCACCCAGTGTGACAGCAAGGCAGGACTGCTACAGAGTTTGGAGCATGGGGGACAGAAAGCAAGACAAACTCGCAACAGGAGACGGAGACGGGGTAACACGCGACACGGGGGGGAGCACCACTCACCACAGTTGACACCCGGCTTCTTCGTCAGCAAGCTGATGCAGGGCTCGTCGTGCTCGCACATGGGAGGGACGCGCTTCCCCAGCAGCTTCGACCACGACTCCTTTGCCACGATGGGATCGATGACCTTGTCCTTGGTCGGCGTCTCGGCCTCAGGGGGCGGAGTCTCCCACTCCTCGATGTCGTCCACCGGCTTCTTCGTCGAGACGAAGCGCGGAGAGTCGGGTCCAGTCTGCTTCAGGGGCGTCGGTGTCGTGGTGTCTGTCGCTATCGGTGGAGGGTCGTCCGCACCGTCGGTCTCCGTGCTGAGGTCGGGCTCGGGCGGCGTTTGTGTCGGTGCCGGATTCTTCGGCTTGAAGAAGCCCATGAGGCTGGATTGGCCTTTGCTCGGTCCCGATTTGGACGACGACTCTTTCTTCAAGGCTGCTTTGTTCTTCTTCGGCGGACGCTGAGACACGGAGCTCGGCGCCTGACGCTTTGCTGGCGAGTTGTTACTGCCATAGCTCGACGAAGGCTGGGAAGCCGGAACGGGTGGTGTAGGAGGGACGAGGGTCTCGGTCTCGGCAGATGCCTCAGTTAGTAGAGAGTCTTGGGTCGCGACTCTCTGAAGGTTGGCCTCAGATGTGGGAATGCTCCTGGTGCCTTCTTTGTCCTCGGACGGCAGATCGCCAAGCGTGGGGGTGGGGCCTGTCTCAGAGGTCGTTTCTTGGACATCCGGAAGGGATGTTTCTTTGTTCTTCGACGGTACGGCCGGTTTGAAGAACATGTCTCGGATGCTTCGACGGCGGTCGAACTCCGGGATTAGCTTGGCTGATGTGGGCAAGAGCCTCTTGTTGTCCCACTCCTGCAAGCGCTTGCCGTTGACGAACATGCCCTCGGGGTTCATCCTGTCGACGACGTGCAGGGTCTGACCCTGGACCTCGACCGTGTCTTTCAGCGTGGCGTACACGGGACAATGATCGGACCCCAGAAGCCCCTCCTGGATGTTCGAGTCCGAGAACCAGTCTTTGATGCCGTCGCTGCAGAGGACGTAGTCGATCCGGCTGCCATAGTTGCCGGGCCTAGCGTTCTTCTTCGTCTCCCAGCACGTGTACATTCCAGGTCTGTCAGGGTGGAATTCCCGGCAGAGATCCCAGAGGACCGGCTGCTCCCGCCCTTCGTCTCGTTCTCCTACGACCCTGCCGCCGAAGACCAGCTGGTTGAGGAAGCGCCGAGAAGGCGTGGACAAGAACTGGTCCAGCGTCATGTCTTCCTTCCTCAGTGTCTCCTTGACGCCAGCCGTGTCGAGTTCGGACCGTATGATGTTCAGATCGCCCGTCAAGACAACCTGTTTGCCCATGTTGACCAGGTTGCGCACTCTGGCATCGAGCGCTTCCAGGAAACTAAGCCGGAAGTCTGTCCTCGTGTCGTCCCGCGTGGCGGGGCTGTAGACGCCGATGAGCACGAAGGCCGGAAACTCTAGGATCACACATCGGCCTTCGGAGTCAAGGGTTGCTTCGTCGACAATGCCTGAAAGCTGCCCCGGTCTAGGATATCCGCCGATTTGTTGGTCAGACGGTAGGTCCCGGAAGCTGGTCGACGATCTTGGAGGACATAGAACACCGGTGAGGCCTTCCTCCGCTCGTATTGGGCAGCACTTTGAGTTTCTCGTGTAGATGGCAACGCCAGAGTAGCCTGTAAGTCGTTAGCGAAGTGTTCTGCCGTAAGAAAAGCATGTAGTATGCCGTGCCTTTCTTATATTTGGGGAGGCTGAAGTAGACGTCCCAGCCCGGTACCAGGACCATGTCGTCGCTCAGATCTCTCCTCTGGATCTTGGTCTCTTGCATGACCACGATGTCGGCCTCGAGGATCTCGAACATGGCATCGTATGTGCGCTTGTCCCTCCATGGCTCGTACCCGAAGGGATTCCTGCACCGCATTAGAAAACCAACCGTCAGCGGGATCGGAAGGCTCTCACGTACCTGATACCGTTCACTAGAGGTTGTCAGTACAATTCACATCGAATGCAAGATTTAGGACAGAAGTCTCACCGTTCCATGTCGTGATGCGGATCCCCATTGTGCCTTCCTCCTCATTGGAAGTACTGCTGGATGCCCGTGATCTGCAGACAAGTTGATGTGGATTCTAAGATTCATTTAGCTGTTACTGAAGCCAGCAGCGTAGCTTCGCAGCGGATGCCGAGACACGCGGGAGGTGAGAGGCTGAGAGCCACGAGGGGTCCAACACAGAGGACTGAAGAACCAATACTCGCAACGAATCGAAATCTCAACCAAAGTCGCCGAGTTCTTGAACGGCTCCGTCTATTCAGAAACAGCCTCAGCTGGAGCGTTGAGACATCTACCCCATTGGTGTTCACCCACGGTGGTTCACGTAATTAGCTACACGTCATCAGAGTGCGGTCGCAACCAACGCGGAACGGATCGCGAAATCACATGACTCTTCTTTCCGGTTCCCGCTTACCGAACCAAGGCTGTGGAGAAGGCTGCATCACCTGACTCAGCACTTCCACCTCGGCACTCCAACCAATCAGAAGCTTAACCAAGCTTCCCGGAAAATGACCTGATCGCTTCGCATTGCTCCAACATCACCAAAACACCTCTCGCTTTCCACATTGACCAGCGATTGAAACACCACCCGCCCAACCTCTCTCCACTCCAAACTGCAATATCGAAAATGTTTACCGCCCGTCAGATGCTCCGCCAGGCTCCTCGCCTCGGCGCCCAGCTCCGCGCTCCGGTCATGCGCAACGTCGTGCAGCGCCGCCTCGCCAGCACCGAGAACAGCTTCATCAAGGAGCGGGAGGCCGTCAAGGAGCACGCTGCTGGGTCTACCGGTATGTTTGGGTCGAAGAATTGGACCGGGGAGGAGATGGTTTGACTGAGTGGCTGGCTAACGGGACTGTGCAGACCTCTGGCGCAAGATCTCTCTCTAGTATGACATCACCATTTCCTCCGAACCCATTGCGTTGTCTCCTTGCATCAAAGAGGTGGAGGAACCTAGATACGGGCGCGGATACGATGATGCTGCTGGGTGTTGTCGGTAGAAGGAGCTCCATGCACCCGTTTGCATCGCAGGCCGCCTGCGCTATTTCAAAGCGGCACGGCCGGGAGCTCGGCAACATGTGAGGAGAGCTCCCGGGTGGCTCGTGGGCAAGGGCCATTGGTCACCGGCATGCTCTCTTGCGACCACCCGGCAGGCAGATCGCTGTTTGTGCGGGTTCAACATGTCGCCGAAGCCCACGTGCTTCAACGTCCTACAGCTCCGCCGTCAAGCCACCGCAAAGCTACAGAAACATTGCTAACACCTCCTGCTCTCCTAACAGCGTCTGCATCCCCGCCCTCGTGATCGCCGGCGTCAACGCCTACAACCTCTGGAACGAGCATTGGGAGCACTGGTCCCACCTGCCTCCCCTCGAGGAGCGCGTCGAGTACCCCTACCAGAACGTCCGGACCAAGAACTTCCCCTGGGGAGACGGTGACAAGGTACGTGGGCGGTCCACTCTACTCCCGGCATGGGGGGATTAAGCTGCGCATGTATGCTAACTTTCGTGATTGTACAGACTCTGTTGTATGTATCCTCTAATACCCCGTTACTTTCCTACCCGTTGCAGTCCTGCGGGAGCATTCGAAGAGCAGATGGCATTGCCACATACATGCTCAAGCGGGGAGACGAACCGTTGGGCAGTGTTGGCTCGGCATCTCTTGCTGAGGAAAGCTTTGCGGGCTTATCCTCGGCGTGTCTTTGAGCTGGCATATGCGACTCTGGCTGCGGTGGCAGTCGTCCGTCGCCGCTCCCGTCTCCGAATAACACCCATGCCCTTCATCTCGTTTTTCCTGCCTCACCACTACCGCTTGCTGACTTTTCTTCACAGCTGGAACGACAAGGTCAACTACCACAGGAAGGACAAGGCCACCTAAGCTGCTGGTCTGGGATGAACCGCGGGCGCCATTCTCCACTGGTAAGCAGCTGGGAAGCGTTGTGTTGGTGAGCGTGGTGCGGGCAGTGACACTGCGAGGGGCAGTCCCGCATGGAGAGATGTAGTGCTATGGGGACAGACGGAGAGATGGACAAGGCACGAGCAGGAGAGGGTTCATAGATCGTCGAGGAGGCTCGTCTCCGCGCCCAGTCGGCGTGTACATGTTTCCTAGAGTTGCGGGAATCGACAGTTCCTCTGACAGACCGTTCGTCCATCTTTTTTTGCTCATGCAATGCTGATAGCTAAGTACATCGTCAACCTTTCTCACATCCCCTGCCATCCTCCTCGTGTCTCACGACCTCCTAGCCCTTCTCCCCATCTCACATAAGCCCTTCGCTATGTCCCTCTCTGTATAACATTAGCATCTTCTCCCTTTCCCCAAAACCTCCCCCCCTCTTCCGGAGTCACTCACCTCCTCGCCTCCCAGCGTCACCGCCATCACCATCATCATCCGCCTCCCTTATTTATCCTCGTCCTCGGGGATGTTATAGCAGCACCCCATGGACCCGACGGTGGGGTACGCCTCGCAGGCCCGGCCGACCCAGAACCCCTCGGCGTCCAGGCACCTGTTCTCGGTCATGCACACGCCCGAGGGAAAGCCGCGGCCGCAGGGGACCGGGTAGAAGGTGTTCACCGCGGCGGCGCTGCCGAGGAGCAGGGACAGGACGGTGCCGACGATATAGGTCTTCATCATGTTTGATGTTGTTGGATGTTGGAATAAGGTTGGTTGCTTTTATTGGTAAGAAGTTGGATGAGAAGAGTGATAGAATGGTGGAATATTGGTGGAGAATGACGGAAGGAAATGTAGGGGACGAGGCAAGGCATGATATAAGTACCCAGCGAGATATGCCCCCTTGAACCTCACGTCTCCTGGTTCCCGGTCATGGTCTGACTCCCGGAAACCCAGACATGAGAGGCTTCGATGCTAAGAATAGCCGCATCAGGCGAATAGACTTCCGGGTTAAAGTGGTGGGGTGAGGCAATCTACGTCGATGGACCGAGAAAGCTTGGTTTGTTTATATTAACCCTGGGTCTATCGAGATTACCCGACGTCAAGTACTATCGGGGGAGTGGCGGTCGGACAAGGGCCCTCTCATCCTGATAGTCTTTATCGACGTGCTCGCACTTCGACAGTCTCGTGGTCGGCCGGGAGATGCTCGGATAAAGGTTCACCTGAAGAGGTGAATCGAAGGCAACATCCAGAGGGCGGAATGACCAAGGCGGTGAAACAGGAATTTGCAATGGAAGCACTGACGCACGTGCACCTCTTTGGGTGTCTTTCACACAAGCCCTCTTTCTTTCGTGGTTGCAGTCCGCCGCGATACCGCGATCCCCTCACCTCCGAAGTGCGCAGTTTGTTGTGCAGCTCGTCAGGGTTCTCGACCACCAAACGTACGCCCGGCCTAGCAAGACGACACGGACCGGACACTCATCATGGCTCTGCCAAATCTCTCCAAGGTCATTCTGACCCGGACCAGACCTCATCCGACCTTTGCCCACTTCCCAGGCTTCCTCCTTCCTGGCATCGGCAAACGTCAGAAGCATTCCTCTACCCCCAAGAACGTCATCCTCCTCGGCTGCAGCGAGGAGCACGACAAGATGGTCGCACAGGTCGTCAAGAACATGTGGGACGTGATCAAGAGTAAGTTTTTCTTCGGCTCGCAGCATCTCCAGACGCGCGACTCACGCGCTTAACCTCATTCCTTAGCCACGAAGAAGGCTCGTATCCCGGCCGAGATAGCGGACAGATACTTCAAATTTGTCCACCGGACACCCCACTGCACTCTAAAGCAGAATCCAGCCGTAGCCGACGACCCCAAGATGGCGGAGAACTTCCAGCGCTCCTGAGAAGAGCATCAGATGGCTCTCGTGCGCTCTTGCCACGACTTCGAGCTGGCTTTCACACACTCCCACAACAAGCACCAGATGGAGATGGAGCGCATGAGGTCCAAGCGCATGAAGTACCGCGCCCGCGCTCTGGGTCCTGTGGTGGGTCTCGGACTCGTCCTCGGCGCCGGTGTCGCGGTCTAGCAGACCCGTACCCTCGACCGTGACGGTCAGTAGATAACTTCCCCCCGCCACGACAACCGCTTCGAGAGCCACGAGCTAACACCACGGCGGGTAAACAGTGTCCGAGGACCCTGAGGCCGACAAGCCTACTACCGCCTAGGCGCTAGCTGTCGTCCATCAAGCGGAGGGAGATGGATGCTGATCGGTTCTGGGCCCGCCGGGGGCAGATGTGTCTCTTTAGCCACAGCCATTCCCGTCAAACAGGAGACATCTTTCTATCTCGTGCAGGATGCCTGTGAAGTCGCGACTATGGGGCCGGATCCACCTTTTCAGCCCAGCCATGAACCTCCGTCCAGCTTGTTACCTTGGAAAGTTAGCCCAACGCTCCGACTGCCTCGCCCCTCTCCTAGTTGCCCCCCCTTCGCCGCCCCTGTGCCAGCGGCGTCATTCCACCGCATCAACCCCCCTCCTCCTCTCCTCCTCCCTCCTACTCTCCACATACCGCCTAGCATACTCCTCCCCCATCTCCCCATCCCCAACAGTCCTCATGATAACCGCGCACTTCGCCCACCCCTCCCGCCTCCCCACCGCCTCCCCCAGCGCCGCCCAGTACCCATCCGCCTTGCCAAGGGCCCAATGCGCCCCGACCATCCTCTCCTTGCGCTCCTCTTCGCTAGAACCCCCCCCCTCCATCCCAGCCATCCCCATCCTCGCGTCCGCCAGGCTCGTGTACAGCTGCCCCGCCAGCCGCGCGCCGTCCGCCTCCAGCGCCCGCGGGATGACCGCGGCGAGCAGCCGCTCGGCGCCCGCGAACTCGCCCAGCGAGACCAGCACGTCCGCCAGCGTGCCGACGGCCTGCCAGAGGAGGTTGACGAGGAGGGTGCGGCGCGCCATGGACGCGGCGCGGACGGATAGGGTGAGCGCCTTCTGGGGCCGGCCGGAGCGGATGAGGATCTGGGCTTTGAGGAGCATCAGCCGGATGCGGACGGATATGTCCCCGTCTGTGGACTTGGCGATCAGGGACTGGACTTTGGTGAATGCCGCGGAGAGGTCCTTCTGCCGGATGAGGAGGTCGATGTGGAGGGCGTCGACAGTGAAGACTAGGTCTGGCTCGAGGTGCTCGTCGGACTTCTCCTGGAGAAGCTGGCGGATGGTCTGGGATGCCGAGGAGAGGTTGTTGCGGTGCAGCTCGCGGGTGGCGTGGATGATGGCGCGCGTCTTGGTCCAGTAGGAGCGGACGCGGTAGGTTCTCAGCGCCGCCGGGTCGACTGACCCCTCTATCATGGCGAAGGCCTCGTGGTATTTCCCCTGCGCGGCGAGGTGGGCTGCCAGCCGACCCACGACGCGGATCTCGTCTTCGACGATGGCGTCCTCGCGGGTCCAGGAGAGGAAGTGGTGGCAGTCTGCGTTGGACAGCACGGGCAGGCCGAGCCGGTCCCAGAGGGCGATGGTCACCGAGCAGAGGGAGCCCAGCATCGTCTCCAGGTCGTGCTGGAGGATGAGCTGGGAGCTGCGGACGACCTTGGCGAAGGCGCTGGCCACGCTCTCGCCGTTCTGGAGGATGAGCTTGGCCTCGCCGAGGAGGGCGGCGCTGCAGAGCACCCACATGCCGACGTCCTTTGCCCGGACTCGGAGGTAGGCGAGCCCTTCCTTGCCGTTGCCGAGGGTGTTGGCTGCTTCGATGTCTTTGGCGTATTGGGGGTGTTGCTGGGTGAAGTGGTACAGCCAGTTGAGGGCGTAGTTGAGGCACTGCGTGTCTTTGTTCTCCCTGGCGGTTGTGACGCATTGGAGGATGGAGGTGACGGCTTCGCTGTAGCAGCCGAACTCGGCGTTGCAGATGGCCATGTTCAGCATGGCATAGGGGTGGTACGGCGTCTTGGGGTCGAGGACCGTGTTGTCGAAGTAGCTGTGCATATACTCTAGGGATGCTGTGTAGTCGCCCCGTCTCCAGGCGTCCAGGAAGCTGCAGCGGTCAGAAAGGAGGTCGAGGCACTGTGCAGTAGAGGACGCATACCTGAGATAATGCCGAAACGTAGGCACAATAACCGCGTCGTCCAGGAACCGTCGGAACTTCTTCTCGATCTGCTTTGGTATCCTGGTTCCGAACTCTGTACTCGCCACGCAACATTAGCGTTCTCTCCCCAACAGCAGGACATGACCGACGTGGCACTCACTCTGCATCTGATCGATCTGAAAATCCAGCAACCTCTCCAGATCATCCATAGTGACCGGTATAGCCGCCTTCTCTCCCCCAGTCACCATATCCTGATACACCACCTCGGCCACCCTGGTGGTGTTCTCCCCTCCCCAGTCCGGCTCGTTGGACAGCAACACGCTATCAAAGCTCAGCCGACTGAACGACCTATTCCGCCTCCTCATGTACCCCGCGCTCGGCTGGCGATAGACGACAAACTGCTTCCACAGAGTCGCCATCTCCTGGAATTTCAACCGCGTAAACTCAAACGCGGCCTTGCTCACAAACACTGCAAAGGGACTGCCCGGGCTCAACCGCATGACGATGGCCGACTCGCGGGGGAGCATGTCCTGGTACCCGCGCCTCAGGTGCTCCCTGCTGGGCTCGAGCAGCGCGCTGCGGGCGTTGAGGAAGCTGTGCAGCACGTGCAGGCTGTCGATGGTCCACAGTCGCTGCAGGAAGACGTCCCAGACCGACCGGCCCGGCATGCCGACGGCGGCGGCGTGCGGGCGGAGGACCTGCTCAAAGGCGGCGATGGAGCTGACCATGTCGATGATCTTGTCGGCCTTGTCCGAGGGGGAGCCGGGCTGGAGCGAGCTGTCGTCCGGGAGGACGTGGCTCGTGATGAATTCCAGTACCGGCAGGGTGGCCTCGTCGCCCACGGCATCCTCGCAGTAGAGCTCGATGAGCGCGAGGAGGCAGATCTTGGCCGGGTTAAGGTACCGCTGCGTGCTGTAGGGAGAGTGGAACATTGCGGATGACATTGCTGTGGTCTCTGCGGGGATGGCTTTGAATTATTACTCCCGTAGTTTGACTGACTGAACAAGGTCCGAGGGAAGCACCGTGCTCATTCGAGGCTTCGGATGAAGTCACAGACCAGCTTCAGGATGTCCAGCAGCTCCGTCGGTAGGTGAAAAAGACAAAGAGCACAAGTGGCTTCATGAGATCGTCAACATTTGGAATGAAAGAAGAGACAACCGTCCTTCGTAACGAAACTTTCAACGGAAACCACGTATAAGTCGAGTGAAGCCAGGCGCCCTTGCCTGTGTTTGGAAACGCGGGTGGCACCGCGACTTCGTTTGCGCGGCGGTCCGTCAGCCCTACCAAACGGGCCGGCAGTGGCTGCCAGGTTAACAGCACCGACAGAAAACATCGACATCAACAACATCCCGGGAATGCAGATTTTTTAAGACCGAAGCAAGCACAAATTTTGCATGATACGGGCTGGAAAGAGGCCGTTGCGGGATTAGGTGTTCATTACGTGGTATTCAAGAAGCTGACTGCCCTTCCTCGGTCTTCCCTCTCTCTCGCTCGCGCTGATGCCCTATTCCAGCAGCAGCATTGGGTATAACCGTTGGTCCCTCCCTTCCCATGAACGGACAACCGGTGTACACCAACTGCTCCTCGCCTTACCGAGCCTGCATTAGCCATTTCGAAAGAGGTCCAGATGTCCAGGCCCTATGTCCCATAACATGCAGAAGAGAGAAGGAACGGAGGAGCGAGTAAGGAAGGCACGGAGCCAGAGGCATGGTAAGAGTGGTAGATATCCTCCGTGGTCCCGAAGTTAGTTAGAATAGTCATGAGGGGGTGTGCCGATGAGTCCCCCATCAGCCAGTAGCTGTGCGCATCGCCTTCTAGAATTCAAAGTCATCAAAATCGTAGCTTGTAGACCACCCCAGCTCTTACGTATTGCCGGAGGTGTTTGAAGGCCGTTGCCGCCCCGGAGGCGGTGACAGGAACGGTAGTATGCCGAAGCCAGCCTCCGGATCAGGGGACGAGCGGCCGTTAGAAGAACTTCCGGGAGCGGGAGAATCGTACGATTCGTCAGCACCGACGATGGGCAGTGGCACTCGCGACCACTCGTCGTCGCTGTCATCCTCGTAGACGACGCGTGACGCGGAAGGGGATCCGCGGGCCAACGACCGGACGACGTCGCCCTTGCATATGGGACAGGTTCGGCGTCTCGTTGTGAGCCATGGTGTGCTGTAGGGGTGGTCGGTTAGCTGTCTGGGACGAACTGTGCAGACAGGGGAAGCGCCCAGAAAACCATGGTTCGGGATGTAGGAGGGATAAACACTCACATGCAGTCGACGTGGAACTCGTGTCCGCAAGGCAAACTCATGACCTTGCTGACGCCGTCCACGTACTCGTCCAGGCAGATGACACACTCCAGCTGCCGACCCCTGAACTTCTTCCACTGGCTGCCCTTCATCCCGGACCCCTTCTCGACCTGCGACGCTCTAGACGACGTCCTCGAAGTCCCAGAACCTAGCGAACCGTGCAGGGCAGCGTGCAGGGACGGGTCCGGACGGACGCCCAGCAGATCCGACGAGTCGGGCACGGCCGTAGTCGTCCTAGACCGCGGACGTGGCGACAGTCGGGGCGCGTTTTGCAGGAGCGGAGTAGTCGGCGATGCCAGGCTGGCTGGCGACGGACGTCTTGCCGAAGACGACGGGGTGGCTTCGTCGTCCGAGTCCATCATCGTATGGTAGGTGCGGACCGGCAAGCGCGCGACGACAGACTTGGGTGCTCTCCACCTCCGTCGTCGAAGGACAGATCGTACTATAAGGAGGGCGTACACCAGAGCCAGCGTGATCATCGGGCTGATGAGGACCAGCACCAGCGTGTCAAAGAAAGGAATGCCGCTGCGTGTCGGGGCTATGGTGACCCACAGGCCCTCAGCACGCTGTGTCCCTTGTTGCTCCTCGCTGCCACTGCCACCATCGTCGCCGTTCGAGGACGAACCGCCAGTCCGACTGGAGTCTGGGTGTTCGAAGTCTGCGCCGTCATCCTCACCAAGGAGCTTGGAGATGAGACTCCCTGGCGAGCTGCCCGAGCCGGCACTTCCGTCCGCAGCGGGAAATGACCTGTCGTCGGTAGGTGAGCCGCCCTTGTAAGATCCGGCATACTCACCACTGCCGGGTGTAGTTCTGCCTCCCCTGTGCCCGCCGGTGTCCACTACCGCCCTCGCAAATTTCTGTGTCTTCCGGTTCTTGTCCGTTTGTTGCACCTTCAGCACAGGGTGTCCGCGCTCGTCGAGGATGTCTCTGGTAAAGCTCCCCGCCTGAACGAGAGAAGACAGGAGGTGCGCCGTGGTCCGAGAGGTGAAGATGGAAGGGATGGTGACGTTATCCACGTTGCCGCGAGCAAACATCTGGATCAGGGGCGCGCCTCTGATATTGTCACCGACGATGAGAGCGATCGCCCCGCGGCGCTGGGCCCATCTGACCTTCTCGAGGAAGCCACAGCCGCCGCGGCTCAGCAAGACTATCTTGCCGCTGATCTCGGCAGCCTCCTGGATGGACTGGATGTCGGCGTGGCTGCTGCCAGATGCCGTACCTGTCTGAGCGTTATGCGACGCCTTGCGGCCGCCGCGGTAGATGTCCTCGTGGAGGTAATCGTCCGTGCCGTCGTCTACCGCCTGATCCTGGTTGTGCGACTTGTCCGCCTTGGAGGAGGCGGCAGGGTGATCGCGGTCCACGAGGGGCCGGTCCTGGTCCATCTTGGCCGAAGCCTTCTTCGTGTCCTTTCTTGTAGCGCCATCTTTAGACGACTTGGAGTTGGCCAGGGACTTCTCAGCTGCAATACTGGCGCCGCTGGGTCTCTCCTCCCAATTAGGCACATCGCTGCAGCCGAGCTCGCCCTCGCTCGTCTCGCCGTCTTTGATATCCTCCGCGAAGCCGGTCCCGATCCACAGGATTCCGCTTATTCCCTTGCTCGGAAGAGAAGGCCCGAAGGCCGCGGGGCGCCCGGGAAACGATGTGCTGTTGTCTTCGGTAAGGCTGATTGCGGCATTCGGCGGGAAGAGGCTGAATGACCCGGCGAGCAAGGCATGGAGTGCCGAGTGCGAGCCTTGCGTTTGGGGCGAAGACCGGCCGAGCGTCGCGACGGATCGGCAGAAGAGGAACAGCGATGTTGCGCAGAAGAAGAGGAGGATAACCACCCGTGGAGGCCGCATTTTTGTGACTTTGGCGCACGAGTCGGCGCTGTCTATATGTCGCGTCGTCCGATCGTGCTGTCGAAGGCGTCTACGACGCTCGGGAAAATGTATCGCGTCGGAGAATATCGGTGTCCGCGTGTGTCACAGAGGAAGTAGCCAGCCGGCGACGTCAATGTCATGGGGCGAAGTCTGAGTCATCGATTCGTATCACGACGACGGAGGAGAAAGGTAGGATGATGTCGATTAAAAGAGGAAGCCAAGTTCCAGGCCGAACAGACCAGAAGGGGAGAAATTGGGAGAACTAAGGCAGGGCTGTTTTACTGCTTCGAGAAGTTCCTGATGATGTGCGCCGGATAAGCTCGTGACAGCTGCTGAAGCGGGCAGTGGCGCAATGATGTCGTCGATTATGGGAAATCGGACATCACACCTGCGCCTGACGCCCTGAATGCAAGAGGATGGGCGTGGTTTAACACCAGAAAACGCTGTCGAGAGTCAGGTTGTTTTGTGCGGGCAGAATGGACCAGCAGCAACACTGCCGGTGACCGAAGGTGGTGGGTTGTGTGGTGTTGCACGTGGTGATGCCACAGACACAGGCATCACCTGTTGCGGCTGTTGGGCAGGCGAGCATCCCCGGACGGCGGGTTGAAACGGGGCTACGTACCTAAAGGCTGGGGTACATGCACTGTACCTTATGTAAGGGACGTTCCTTATGTACTGTCCCTTAGTCTCAGCCTCTCAGGCTCTCAGCCACACCTGCACAGTATGGCAGTGGATCATCTGGTCGAAATCCCCACCAGTACATCATCTTGTGTACCTGCAATTTCTGTTGCAACGATTGATGGAGCAACCAGGGCACTGCACAATCAACGTCAGGTCTGTGGAAGCTGGGCGCAAACGTAGTCCTGCTTCTACTAATCATCAGCGTTTGTTTGCCAGGGTGGTTGGACCAGATCAGTTACCCGAAGGTACCGTAGACAAAGCAGACAAAGCACACGCGGATACACCAAGCAATTGGTTACTTTACGTATGGTGGTTCAGTGGGTCTCTATTCTGCCCGTTGCAAGCGTGGAAGGACAGAGGCTTAGAATCGCCGTGTCCCAAGTCTGAAGCTTCGTCAACAAAGGCGTGTAGCCAGCCTGTAAGCCCCTCCGCGGCCAGAATTGTTGCGCTCCTTCACCTCCGAAACAGCGATCGACGATGATGGCCCTCCTGTAGACAGTATCCCTTGCACTTGTGATACCCCGTCCCCTTCTATAAGTCGACATATCCTGTATGGACAGGACTATTGCCCAGGCGAGGAAACGGTCGCCAGGGGAGGAGACGTATCACCAGGAGAGAACGCTAACATGGCAACGTCGTCACCTACCTTGGGGCAGAGACATGCCTCCCCCGTTCAACGACCTACAGGGATCCGCGAGGGAACATTCTGCATTCCTCGTCTTCATTCTGCCTTGGTGGAATCTGCACAGACCGGCAGGCTACCACATGACCCCTTCTCTTTGGTCTAGACGATTCGAGAGAGGATGGCGGTGAAGCTCCTCGTTTACGGCCACCGCTGCCTGGAACGTAGTCCGCGCCTCAACTTCGTCTGTGTTCGTCTCTCTGGAAGTGCCGCCGCCAGCAACGTGCGGCGGAGTTGCTTCGGTGTTAGTCTAGAGAGCACCGCAACGCCGAGTCTGATTCCAGTACTCTTGAAGCTTGTCCCTCTGGTCGTATGACAGTTTCCTTGCGCGGTCCTGAGCGTTTCTGAGCCCTTTTCTGCCATTTTTATGCCCTTGGTAAGAGTTCCTCACGTTTGCCGATGCGTACTGATACTGATGATATTCGACCGTGCCGTCCACCGAGGGAGCAGCATAGTGTGCGTAGAAGTTGAGGATAGTACCGTCAGTAGTGAATGTCGTAACCTCAGCGTGACCGGGGGGGTCGGGCTTCCCGATGAGTGACAGAGCCTGGTTCCGGGCATAAACAAGAACCGCTCCAGTATAACCGCTCTGCAACGTCGCTCCATTCACGTTTCTGCTGGGGCCTTTCCACTCCCCTGCCAAATGTGGTAAGGTCAGGGAACTAAGGTTATCCTTGTAGAGAACGCCCCCCTTGACATACTCGTCGACTGCGAATGGGTAGTATTCAAGCATCTCAAGGCCCTCGACAAAGTCGGGCTGCGGAGTAGATAGGCCATTGTTGAAGCCAACATCCTCTGGAAAGCCCGTGAATCCCTGATTGAAGGCTCGGTTGTAACCCTCGTCGTCATACTCCTTCAACAACCTCCCGCCCACCTCATAAACCATAGTTGCTTCGTTAGGGGCTTTCCCGACGTTGTTGACATAGCGCTTGTACTCTGACTCGGGGGGGGGAAGCGGTGCCACGTGATCTCGTGTATTGTGCGCGGATGTCCTTGAGGTTCGTGGGCGGCTTGAAGTGAAGTGGATTAAGGATACCGTTCTTATAGGCCTGGATAGCGAAGCCAGACGACGTTGTCGAGGTGCTCTGTGTTGTTGTTGTTGTTGTTGTCGACTCGGTCGTAGATTCTTGCGGATCAGATGCCAACGCCTTACTGGATTCCTTCTTCGTCGCCATCTTGTTGAACACGGCCAAGTTCTTCCGGGTCAGCGGCGCTCGCTTTAGCTGACGTTCGTCGTTGCCGTCGCTGTCACTCTGCCGTTTCGGCAGCTGCATGGCAGGAGAGGTTTGCTCCCCTTGCCCCTCGATCTTGGACTCGGGGAGCGAGGGTCCTCGACACTTCGGAGGCTTAGGCTTTGGCGCTTGACGAGTTGACTGCACGAGTTTTTTGTTAGTTGGTGGCTTGTGTGAGCGGATGGGTGTCATACCTGGGCCGTCCGCGTCGATCGTACCCTCTGCACTGGCGAAGAGCGGATGTCTGACGCAGCGTCTGGTTGCCGTGTATCCAACTTGAGGGGCGCCGTCGCCTCCTGCGCCAGATCTCTCCTCACTGGAGACTGCTTGCTGTGGCTCGGTGGAAGTTCTTCACCCCGACAAGTCAATACTTGTCGTCTTCCTGAGAGCAAACAGGTGCACTGCTTACCTATACCATCACCCGCAACAACGGCGTCCAGCAACTTTTCTTCTTGCGAGAGCTTGGGGGATACCACACGGGGGCGACGACCTTGTAACTCCACCTCTCATGGTAAGGAACTTGCAGAGATGTGAAATCTAAACCAGACCTCAGGTATGACCGATACAATAGGCTAGAGAGCGTGATGTTGTTGTGAAAAGTGATATTCGACTTGGCTGTCTTTATAGTAGGCCACGGTTCGCCGTGGCCCATGAGTGACGAGTTGGCAACAGAATGATTGGCTAGGTTAGAGCCCCGTAGACACCTAGCCAGCCTGAAGGTGTGCTGTGTCGGACTGGACGTGGAAGTCGGCGGCCCAGGGGCACAGGCTCGTGGCGCAATCGTACAGATTGAAGGTCGCTATCTTGGAAATAGGTCTTTGTTAGGCAGCCGGGCTGTATCCAAACATTGCAGTGGCTTCCTCCCTTGTCATCTCTGCGCTGTCCAAATGCCGCCCTCCCTTTGTCCATATCGCCTTAGTCCGAGCTCGAGCCCAGGATGTCGGCGCGCCCAGAACGAGCTCCCATCACCAGGCGTCAAAGGTCCAAGGTATTCATGCTTTGTCACAACTAATAACACCCGCTGACAATGGCAGGAACACAGCCCCAGGGTATCCAATCGAGCAGAGGTGCAAGCCGGCGCGCCCAGTCCTTTGTTTCGCGGAGGTAGGATGCTGACATGTATAACAGATCTAGGTAGCCGAGCTTCGACCTACGAAGACAGCGAGGCTGACAAAGGAGGCGGACGGACGCTCGACAAACTGGGATTGAAGACAAGAAAGCGGAACAAGCGGTCAAGGCATGACAAAGAAGAGCTTACCAACTCGCATGGGATCAATCACTATTGCTCCGAAGTTGCACCTCCAACAGCCAACCATAGCCTTCTAATGTTCATAGGGCAAGGATCTCGACGCAGTGTCCCGGACCCCATTGCTTCTTGCGCCGGATAGGATCAGGTCCATCTACTCCACAAGGCTTGTCATCCGGCAGTACACCTCATCCGATGCGCCCACACAAATTATGCCCCATTGGCCCAACGAGGAAGAAGAGGAAGGGGAGAGAGGTCAGAGAGGGAGGAGGGGGTTTAAAGTACTGCAGCCCCTTGTTTAGGACCGGTCAGCCACAGCATATTGCACGATACACATCAGGTCGACTGGGCTACTGTTCTACATTACTCGCGGGTCCATCTAGTAAAAGCTGTTTCGCGGAAACGTCACGGTCCGCGCGATCCAGGACTCGATCGTCCCGGGGCTGACGTGCTCTCCTGACAAAAGTAGACCGCCCATCCCCTTCGGGAGAGGCGGCCTCGTCGTCTGGCCCGTACAGATCATCGATTCACTCGTGCTTACGAATGCCTCTCTCGGCGACAGGAAAAGCCATCTGTATCACGCAGCCACATGAAGATGCAGTGGGGTTATATCATCGGACCTATTCTTTCTCGCGGTCCATGCGGCCGTAGTCGATCTCAATCTCCCGGCCTTCCTGGTCCGCTAGTTGCAACAGTTTCACCTCCGGCGGCGCGCCGGGCAGCTCGCGACGAGGAGGAGGAGGAGGAGGAGGAGGAGGAGGAAGAATGCCGAGCGGCGCATGCGACAGTCCCATGTCCAGCCAGCATAGGACGGTTGGTGGCGACAACCGCAGCACGCACGCTCCCACACTTCCAGGGTGCAGTCCGCGAAAGCCTTCGTGCCGAACGGCGGGGAGGGCATGATCGGAGTGTGGGTGTGGTCCAGGGACTGAGACAGGAACATCAGACGGCACTCGTCCGCACGGGTCATCGCTTTCGTCCGCCACGGCAATATCCCGCGTAGGATGGTCCGAGACGGATTCCTGGACGAACGACTTGAGCGTTTCCGTCCATCCGGCGAGAGTCAGATCGACGGGTTAGAAGACGGCCCGCATCCACCGGAGGACGAAGTCGTGGATTCCCAGAAGCGCGGCGCCGAGCCAGAGGAAGCCGAGCTTGGGGTTTTGCGCCATGAGAGTGCCGGTGAGGACCTGCAGGTTGGCTTTCGCCGGCTCCGAATCCAGTACGGCAAAGGCTCCCTGGATTCAGGCGTCGCAGATGCCGCAGGGTATGCCCGACTCAGATATGACGCTGCTCAGGAGCGACTGGATGGAGTTATTGCAGCTTAGCGTGAGCAACCTGTCCAGCTGGTGCAGGTCGTCGCCCCAGAGAAGGGCTTTTGTCGGCACCCGGGGAGGCTGCTTTCCCCCGCTATAATCAGTCGTGACCGGAGGCGCCGGGAGGCTGATTCTGCTCTTGATACGGCTGGCCGAGGCCAACATCAACGCTGCAGCGAAGGCAGCCCGGCTCAGGTCCTCGGCGCCGTGATGAGCCGAGGACGTCGAGATGAAGCACGCGGCTTCCCAGAACGACAGCGGGCCAATTGTTGCGCGGCGGCGCTTCCGTGACGGTGCCTGTTCGCGAGAGCAGGACCGCGTTGCCGGTCTGAGTTAGAGTCTATCGACCATGGCGCCGGGCGGAGGTCGTCTCCTTGGCGCATGCCGCTCGTCCATCCCTGATGCGGGGCGAGGATCGCGGCCCATCACCTCGCCGCCCTGTCCGAGGCCAGCCCGAGGTTGACAACTGGAATGACTCTTGCACACAGGTGTGCTGCTGCGCTCGAGCTCTTCAACACGGCACAACTGTCGGTGTACTCTGGAGCGGTGGCTCCTGGTGCTGTTGCGGCCCATCGCGCGGAAAAGACGTAGGTCCACGCGAGGGTCAAGATGCCGAGATGGCTCCCTTGTGCGGCAAACCATGTCGGAAACAGTTCTTCTGGCGAGAGCTCAAAGGGCCCAAGGTCGCAGGTACCATCATCTCCATTCGATGCCCGCCATGTCGAGGTTCCTGTGGCCGTGTCGCGGGGTAGTTGTAGCCCGGTCTCAGCTCCACGCCGTTGTAAAGATAAGGATGGCGGGAGCAAGCGTGCTAAGAGTCCACGACGTCGGTGGGGAATTCGAGAAAAGCAGCTGCCTTCCGGTACAGTCTGTGACATACTCTGTACCCCTTGGCATAGCAGTCTCCGAGTGCTGTTGCACTCGGTCGAACCGCGTCATCCATCGGATTGCTTCGTCTCCAATCGCGGTTCGAAAAGAGCTGAGAGGTGCACCAGAACGAGGAAGAGAAGGCTGAGCGCCTCTCATGTCCGTGGAGAGGCGAAGGGGGCGGCAGAGGCTTCCCCGAAGAGACAAGATGAAAAGCTTCCGATGCAGGAAACACGTAAGACCAGTTTCTGAACCACAACTGTTGACAACGCCCAGTGGAATCAAGATTTCCCGTCTATTTATCAAGCAAACGCTGGCTCAAGCGACAGGCATTACAAAGCCTCGCCCCACAGGTCCCGGTTCCGATATACTACATACTAATACTGCCATCGCCACATGCAACTCATGACAAAACACCAAAACAAGATCAATATTGACCATCAAACGCTGTATGACTCTCCAAGACAGATCCTCTGCGCTTTAGCACCTGGCAAACGTCCAGAGGTCCGCAGGACCCCTCCGCCACTAGACGGCCCATGTCCGATGAACTTGGACAGATGCATAGCGAGCCCTTGCCAGGGAGACACTGCGTGTCGTAACGACCAGGAAGTAAGGGCCATAATGAGCAAACTCGATGGCCATGCCCGGATACCAGAGCTAGCCAATGTTAGTGGGATGCCCGATGTAGTAGGACGAGGCACAACCAACCCAACCAAAGAGAAATACAGGGGTGTCCAGGAGACGTGTTATGATATGACACTGTGGCGATATGTCAGGCTTGACACTCTCAAGGGGGAGTGGTGGAGGCACAGGCACACACCTTGCTACAACAACAGAGCGAGTCGTGTCCGGCCGGTGACTGAAAGTGCGGTTGATGACACGAGTCTCGGTGCCAAGTCACAGCCCCTTAACAAGAAAGAGCCAGTTAGGAGAGGGCATATATGGTAAGGGCATCTTAGAGAGCGAGAGGGAGAGAGACTTACCTTATAGCTTGGCAAGTGAACGCGGCGGGCCACGATAGCTCTTCCATTTATGGGTCGACAAGTGAACACAGAGGGCCATGATAGCTGCTCCGTTCAGAAAGGTCCAGAGTTGGTACCACGGACTGGCATAGCATTCGTAGGTGCAGATGATGATGAGCACCACAAGGATTCGAGGCCAGATGACTCCCCAGAGCCAGTCCTTCTCATCCTCGGTACAAATAGGATCTGGGTAGTCCGGGCACTTCCAGCATGTCTCGCACTGGTTGCCATGCTCGTCGCCGTAGCACTCCCATGTGTGAGTAGACCAGTCGTCGAAGTCGGTCTTTGGCTTGGGAGCAGGCTTCGCGGGGGGACCGAGCTTGGGCCTTTTCGACGTGTTTGCGTGTGCTGCCATGAGAATGCGCCTGGTGAGGGTTACTGGATGACTAGAATGTCTGCGTGATGTTTGAATAAACGAACGAAGAATGTCTGGTGCTTGGCGATGCAAAAGTTGCTAAGCAGTATGCACGGGTTGTGGTAAGAAGCTGGAAATTATGCTGTTAAGCAGACGACTGTGTCGAGGTAAACAAACACCTTCCATCCTCTTGTGATTGAAATAGTGCAAGAATGTAGGTAGACACCTTGAGCCTGCCGAGGTATTATGATTCCTCAGATCAAAAGGGGAAGGAGCGGAACAGAGCTTTTTTGAAGGCAAGGTCAGCTTTTGGGTTGCTGGCTGTGCACGCTTCCATGTCCACTTGAACAGTGTATGTCCTATGGCTTAGGTTCCTCCTTTCCACCATTTATGCGATCGACAGCACCTTAATAAAGCAGCTTAAAGCAGTGAGATAGGCGGTAAGAAAGCCATGGGACCTCAAAGGATCAAATACGGGACGCATCTCTGTAGTTATGGACATCATGTTAGGTCAACTGCGGTGCTTTGCAAATGTAGTCAGGTATCGAAGCAAGAAATCCATCAAGAAAGTCCTCACCGGCTGAGGAAAATACCAGAAAGGGAGACCTACTGCTTTGTGAAGGGCTGGGAGGGTATGATCTGTGGACAGCCGGGCCAGATCCCCCTGAGGGGATATCAAGGCAGCATGCCACCGCACCCAATGATGCATGATCTGAAACACAGAATAGCTTGCCAGCTTTTGCAGCTTCCTTCGAGATAAACTGACACAGTCATCCAAGACTGAGCTCCAGGTGTAGACCAGTTCTGCTCGGGCCGGCAGCCATGCTCTTCCCTTGGGCTGACCACTGAGGCAGCTCTCAAGGCGGTGACGTCAGATTCGCTTAGCTATTAGCGTCCTTCTTGTATCTTGCAGTCTTTCTTCCCTTCTTAAAGACCTCACTCAACCTGTAACTGTTTGATAACTCGCAACTATCCTCGAACTTCCAATGGCGGGTAAGGCGAGCTCCAGCAGTCCCAAAGGCAGTGACCGGCGTAAGTAACCGCCTTTGTCTACCGAGTGAATTTGCTTATAACTCTGTGGATGTTATATTCACCAGTTGCTTTGGAATCTAACGCAGTTCTATAGGCCTCGAGATCGAGGAGTTGGTTTCAGCTTACAGGAACTTGAAGTCACGACCCCCGCAGGATACACCAGCTTCGACATCCGACAGCCTTCCTGGCAGTGGCATTGCTCTGCAAGGACGGCCCAAGGATCAGGACGGGCTCAGAATGCATCCTCCCAACGTCCAAGGTAGTGGCATGATCACCGCTCCGACAACCAGGTAATTTCGCCCGCTCTTGACTCTTTGTACATCAAAGTCTCTTGTCGTTTATCAAGTCAGCGTGTGTGCTGATGCTAACACATCATAACAGTGACCAGTCTCGCAATATTCCAACCTCGCCGCCGGCACACGTTGGAGATACTCTCCCTCCCGCACAACCATCAAGCCAGCTCTTCGGCCAGCGTCGGACCCGCAACCCACTGCAGGACACCCGAGATCCCTCGTATTACCACCTCACAATGATGTTGTCAGCGGCCACTGCCGCAGAGCACATTGACCGCATTGTGAGTGGCTCTTCGGACCCAAGTCCTACACCCTCCGCAGCCGGCACAGTCATTGAATCGACCCCCTCGGAAGTCTCAACCTCCTCTGAACTCGACAATTCCTCGATCTCTCCGTCCGAGTTGGCAGGATACCCAGGCGAGCTCTACCTGAAGCTCGAAGCTCGCAACAAGGAAGAGCAAGAGAAATGTGAGGCATACTGGAAGCAGAACACTCTGCCCCCGCCTGTGGGTGTCACGGCTTGGGAGTGGGAGAAGCGCTGTATGGCGGCCGACAAGAGGGAGAGGAAGCGGCTGGACAAAGAAGCCCGTGGTGATCAGAAAGGCAAGGACGAACTCATGGAAGGCTGGCTTGCTGAGCTTGATGAGGCTGAAGCGAACCATGCGATGCTTGAAAAGCAGCTTGCGGAGCTCAAGAAAGCTGAGGCAGAGCAAGAGGCAGTGGATAACCTGTTGAAAGAGCTGAGAGACATGATGGGCAACTCCGCGCAGAGTAAGGAGCTGAAGGAACGCTATAAGGGCATGAAGGTCAAGCGTCAGGAGGGCAAGGCGAAGAGCTCCAAGTCCAAGGGGACGGGGGCTCAGGCCAGACTCAGTGCCGAGAACTTGAAGATCAAGGATGCTCAGGACGACGTCTTGAAGGCACATTCATGGTAAGTGAACCATGAGAGCTATACCGTGGGCACTGGAAGAGTCTGGCGAGTTCCACTCAAATCCCGACCCTGCCCCGGGTGGGAGTTATCCATCGATGTTCTGCGGAAAGGATGTATGCTTACTCGATATGCAGCAGCTCACTCAGTCTTGTTATTACGGCGATGATCTGTTTTGCTCTGGTTTGGTGCTTCTGTTTTTAGGGGAAAGGGAAATGGTCAGTCTCTGTGACTGGCGTCACATGTCATTAGACAGTCAGCTAGCTATTCAACGTTGTCAGTTCTTATGAACTCTGTTGACATCAACGGAATATCATCATCACATCTCATCCAGGGCTGCTTACTGATGATACTTCGAAGTGTGATCTATCTCGCTTACAGGAACCGACAATGTGATATACATGTGAGTTGCCCCTGAGCTTCAAAGAATTTAGCCATTGACAAGAAATCAAGCAGCTACTACCAGTCTGCAGTAAGACCCCCTGGCCATTATCTCACTTGCCTCGACAGACAGAGGA
This sequence comes from Coniochaeta hoffmannii, assembly GCA_030052785.1. Taxonomy (NCBI): domain Eukaryota; kingdom Fungi; phylum Ascomycota; class Sordariomycetes; order Coniochaetales; family Coniochaetaceae; genus Coniochaeta; species Coniochaeta hoffmannii. Next base: position 28,701 of record JANBVN010000030.1, read on the forward strand.
ACACACAAAGCACCAATGTCCACCGACATTGAAGATTCGGAATACGGGTTCCCCTGAGCAGCCCACATCAAGGTCTGGTCAAAGAACAAAGGGCGTCCCAACAATGTCTTTGAAAAGTTATACCTTCTCGTCTCGACACTCGGAGGACTTGTCACATCGAGACTCCTGATACCGTCCGCTGCTCGACGCCAGAGTCTACGACTACATATGGAAGCATCGCCTCCTCTCCCATGGCTTGCTATTCGACACCCGCTCTTCTCCGGAACCACAACGGCCTCAAACCCAAAAACAGAACAACATTATCACAACTCTTCGAGGGCATCACGCTCCTGTATCAAAACCCTGGAACAGACCATGGGTTACCCACCCAACAAAGCCCACGACGACCTGCCGTTGCCGCCTACCTGGTACGTTCCCAATACTCAAAACACCTGGACACAGTATCTCCTGCTAATTTCCGTCTCCGAAGCGATGACTGCGGCGGGACGCGCACGAAGCCCACCTGCAGAGGTGAGGGGCATTTTTACCTCTGCAGCGCACACCAGAGATTCAGGCAGAAATACGGAGACTGCCCCGAGTGTGACAGCGAGAAGAAGAGCGACAACAGCCGGAACAAGAGGTACAGCCAGAAGGGCAACCGAAACGGTTCCCCTAGGAGGAAGAAGGCGGGAAGGAGATAGTCTGCGGGTGCTGCCACTGGCAGAGCGATGAGGGCCTATGGTGTGGTTCTGGGATAGGTGGGTGCAAATTGACACAGCTGGACATGGTATGAGAACCGTATCATTGGAAGATGTGGCCTCTGACAGAGGTTCGGACGGTTAAACCTGGGGAGGAGTGGTGGTCTTTTGTGTTTGGGATCATGGGACAGCAGAACTACAGTATGTGACCTCTGAAGTCGAGCAATGGTTCATATCACAGGTTTTTGGACATTGGGACTTCTCGCTCGGTGCAATAGAGGAACCGGGAACTTGGAAGACATGTCCCATTTTGACTTCACAGTTAGAGATCAGGCACATTACAGCAGACACTCAGACTCGAACACATAAGATATGGACACGACACTCTGCCTCTTTGTTTACTAAGCGATTGAACTCGACAAAGGTTCGCGATATTTCTGCCCAATTCTCGAACTGTTTGTACTCGTGTCTGATCATGATTCGGTCCTGGATCTTCGCGGGCGTGTCCGGCCCCGTCTTCCCGTGGGAGGAAGTCTGAGGCAGGATTTTGAGGAGTTGTATGTCGACCGAAAGCGCGCGCCTTTTTTCATGACCGATAGCCGTGATCAGTAATGTGAGGGCCTCAAAACGCTCTATGAGAGCTGCGCTGGGCGATTTCTTCATGACCAATAGCCATTATCAGTAGTGTAAGGGCCTGATCAGCAGTGTGAGGGCCTCAAAAGGCTCCATGATAGCTGCGCTGGCCGACATCTTTTCCACCTCGGATAGCGGAGGACGACGGTCAAGGTCGCGTCCAAGCGACGGGACGGCTTGGACAACTGCTCGAATGTCGAGATCAGGGGCCAGTGACTTTATCCGGGGGCACACCGCCTTGTCCCACCGCTCTGTTATTTCGGCATTATCGTCTTGCCACGTCCCATAGTCGCGATTTCTGCCACTGGGATCCTTTCGCAAGGGGAGTGGTGAGGGGTGACATGGCCCCCTTGCTGACGAGCGAGGCTGGTTGCCGGGTTGCTCCTGGATGGTGTGCGGCCCAGGCCGGCACGGAAATGGAGAAATCCTTCAGCAGCTTGCGGGAGCTAGCCGCCGCGGAAGGTCCTAAGTCCTTCAGCAGCATGCGCAGCTCAACCAGGGTGATGAGGCTGACCGCGCTGGGCAGGTACAGGCTAGATGGTTCGGAAGTTGCCCGGAGCACGAGCGGCAACAGTCTGGTCTGGGACTGGCAGCGGTTGCTTGCCGCCTTCGACGTTGAGAGTACTCTGACCGGCACCTTGGACTCCTGCTGCCGCCCTCTGTCGCGCCACCTGTCGAATTGCCTCGTCCGAGTGCGAGAAGTGCATCATCCAGGGCTGGGGCTTGACCCCCAACTTGCTCCAGACGATGCACAGAATCTGCACATACTCGTCGTCCATGCCAACCGTTTGCTTCAGGGACTCGCGGCCTAGCGTGAGGACTTGGTCCGTATAGCCAGATAGGACGAAGCCGTGCGCGTACATGAGACGCAGTAGGTAGTCCTCGCGGCTGAACTTGATCCGCATCCAGTCCGCATATGCTGAGAAGACGTGCTGAAATCCGTCGAACTGCTGGACGAAGGTGGTCGCGGGCACGAAAGACGGGAACTGCCGAAGGTATTTGACCATGTCTGGTGCCACAAGCAGATGCTCCCTTCCGGACGACGGCGATGGTTTGTTGTTGCGGCACACATCCTCGAGCCATGTGATGTAGATCTGGCTGACATACTTGTAGGCTTTGGCGTATGTCAGGAAATCCTGTCCCATGTCTTCCTTAAGCGTATGGATGGCCGTGGCCTCTTCTTGGCTCGTGTTGTCGCCGAGTACTTGTTCGGGGGGTGGCGTGTTTAGTAGGAGGAACTCCAGGTAGTCGAAAATCTGCGAGTAGCAGTCGTTGACGAGTTGCTCATTCGCAATGATCCGGGCCATATTCTGCTTGACAGCCGCATCCCCTTTATCGACACGCCGGTTCTGCTGGCGAGCCTTGAAGAAAGGTAGGACAGCACTCATCAAGTGCTGGAAGGACACCTTGTTGACAACGCACTGGGTGAAGATCTCAGACATGACAGCATCACGCCGGTCCAGGTAGAAGTTGTTCCAGACATTGGGAACTGGGCTAAGAGGGTCGAAACGAAGAGTATCATCGGAGGAGGGTTGTGCCGGGTTGGGGATGATATGGTCTATGGCACTCCGAGCCTTGAGCTGCTGCCACTTGAGTTGCAGCTCGTCCACGTATTCGGTTGTGATGCCGTACTTGCTCTGCAGAGTGGCTTTGTGGACCTGCGGGGAGAAATGTCCGAGGTGGACATACAGTCCCGGCCGCATGCCATTCTGCTCGTTGGTCGCCATCTTCGCGGGGTCGAAAGCCGCGAAGTTCTTGCGGTTGATCTCACTGAATATCTGCCGTCTGAAAACTGGAGTCCCAAGAGGCGTCATGAAAGTGTTGTCCTCTGCAAGACGGGGTGCCATCCTGACCCCTGTGGGAGGAGTAGCCGGGATCAGTGACTCGGACATGGTGATGATGCAAGGTAGCGGAACTTCTGGTATCACTTTGTGTGGTACTGAACTGGGAGATGAGGATTTGGGATGAGGGAAGAGTGTTCAGGTGGACGAATATATATATATCTGGTCTCTTCCCCTTTACCTCACCGTCAGTGAAGCAAAGCTGTAAGCCATGGATTAGCCGACCAAGCAAAGGCTGCACGTCCATTGGCCAGACGCTCTGCTCCTAGCGACCCTTTGGAGCTCTTGACGGCAATGTGCGAGTGAAGCAATGCTCGACTCGAGGCCTGGTCCTTTGTCCTGCCGGAGACAATAAAGTTGTTGGTTGTTCACCGTCGACGACGGACGTATTGTCCACCGCGTCGGCAGTGAATAGCGATTGACTTTCCCCTAACAAAGGCACAGTCAAGTGTGTCATTGACTTCGACAACTGAAGAAGTGTGCCAAGAACTGCATAGTCATAAAGCAACTGGGTCGAACAATAGCTGGAAAGCAATTAGCGACTGAATGTGCCACATAAACCTGGGCTCACTACGACATACTAGGGCTGGAACCTCCCTGCCAGCCTTTTCCGGACTCTCGATGGCCCAGGAGCATTCCGTGTCATGGTCCAAGAGCAGAAGGTCAAAACGATAGATCCGGTGCACCTGGAAAGGGAGGTTAAGCAAGGATGATAGAAGACGCAGCGAAGACCACCCGCTCCGAATGCGCTTCGCAATAAGGAAAAGAAATGATTAATATAAGGTGAACTGAATAGGGGCCAGCCTTGGCTTCGTTACCGTCATACACATCTCGATAGACCGCCGTGATATCGGCCCTGGCACCTAGTAAGAAAGATCCAGGTCAACTACATTGCCCTCGAGGAGAGTGTGCCTATATGGAGGACGAACGTGGCTGACGTCTTAGCTCGTGGAGACACAAATGTCAGGAGCGACCAGAGAACCCCATGTACACTGCAGCCAGTGAACGGCTCTGTTGCATCACCTCAGGGGCTCCACGGGTGCCAGGAGGGATAGGGGAAGAGGAAGCGCTGATGAAGGTACTGCGGACTGTCTGCGAAGCACGAGGCAACGTGAGGAGCAAGTGCCGAGAACAGTCTTTGGGGGTGATGCGCCTAAACATGGCAAGACCTCTTATGGATGGCTTGGTTTGATCGTGGCAGCAGTTTGCCATAATTGAAGGGTACCTTAGGGGCTCAGTTGCTGGCGGATCGGGCGACATTCCCGCTCCACCGGGTGTTTGTTGTTATCGAAGGCCAGGAAAACTCAGGCAATGGCACATCCCTCATGAGCATCTGCTTGTAGACTTAAGCCAGGAGGACCAGTAGAAGTTGTTGCGCCGTGCGAAAACATCCAACTGCCAACCAATGGAAGTGCCACATGCGCTACTCGAACACATCTATCACTTGACAGAGCAAGACAGGATCCCGAAAGACAATTACCCCAAGTCGCTAAATCAACGAAACTGGGCATGCATGGTATCAGCCAATCTGCTTAATCGCGAGATTGTCCGGTGCTGGCAGAGCTGTGTGCTTGTTCCCGCCTGCGTGCATCATCGAAGAAGTGAGAAGCATAGGCGTTGGAGTTTCGGGGTTTGCCGTGTGGCTGAGCTGCCAGGCTAGATGTGGCTGGGGGGATGTGTGGCTCAGCACACTGCAGCCCTGGCTGATTGTGAAGCCCCACTGCAGGCTCCAACCCACCAATCGCACCCCGATACGGCCCGCCCACACAAATTCTCGAATTTTGAAATCTCAATTCCGGTTGTAGGTAAGTTTGTCACGACCACGACCAAGCCTCCAACCGAGCATCACCAAATCGACGTGCGTTCGGAAAACCAGACAAGATGAGTATGTGCCACCATTATCTTGCTATAAGAGTCAACGGCATCATAGGAATTGAAGCGCTCGCTGCGACACACTCCTTGGGCTCCGGACTCAGCATTTGCGCCGACCTCGCGCCATTTCATCATGTCGACGGCGACCTTGGCCCTTTGGAGTGTGGCCAGCGAGGGCGTCTTTTCTGACGATGACCGCGAAAACGCGCTGCTTGACGGATTACTGACAGTTGTATAGCCAAGGGAACCAGCTCCTTCGGCAAGCGGTATGTGCCACGATGACCTCCGAACCCTCCAGCGACCCCGACGACGACGACGACGAAGAGGCGCCCGACCCCGATGAATCCAGGTTTGCTAACGAGACGCAAAACAGCCACACCAAGACCCACGGCATCTGCCGCCGGTGCGGTCGCCGGTCCATGCACAACCAGACTCACGTCTGCGCCGGCTGCGGATACCCCGCTGCTAAGACCCGGAAGTGTATGTTCCCGAACGAGTCCCGATCCGAGTCCCGACGATCAGGAGGAAGCAACCGAGGGCTGACATATAAAACACAACAGACAACTGGTCCGAGAAGGCCAAGCGCAGGAAGACGGTCGGCACCGGCCGCATGAGGTACCTCAGCACCGTTGCCCGCAAGTTCAAGAACGGCTTCCAGACCGGCACACCCAAGGGCGCACGCGGCGCCACCGCTTCTGCCTCGTCTTAATTTCTGGCTTGAGAGAGCAAGCGGGAGAAGGGCTGAAGGGGTTGTGGACGACTGCATTGATTGGACGGTGTCTTTGGGGATTTCGGAACGGCCTGTTACATCGCTCATGAATTTGCAAAAGGGAACGAAAAGGGTTTCGGTCTACCGGTAAACAATACACAGGTCGTCATTGGCGCTTTCTTGACAGGAGCGCACGGAATACCAAGTCTCAGGCTCGTGACGATTGACAGTGCGACGTTGGCGGTATAGAGGGACGAGGGAACCCCGTACGGCAACAGTTCGTTGACTAGCTTCTCCTCCCGTCAATCGACAGCGTTTATCTACCCGCTTCCGGGAGTCTTCCTAAGACCTTGCACAGCCGAGTGACCAATAAACTGACTTCAAGCCGACCTCTGTGTACCACTGGACTTCCATACTACCGGAAGACGAATGACGCTGTTCCTGATAGACAGCGTCACGAAGAACGACTTTAAGTTCCTAGGCTTCCAGCCAAACACCGATCGGAACATGTTTGGGTTTCCTTTGGCAGACATACCAATTGTAGCATGCATTGCACTGTCGAACACGCGGACTCGTAACAATGCAAGCCCGCGATCGGAGCTCCTTCTGCTCCCAGAACCACACCAGGCCTGGTCGCGACATGCCTTGGTTCTTTTTCAATCCAGGAACGCCTGCTAACTAGAACACGTCCCGGGGGCTCTGACGAAGTCGACGAGTAGTCCCAGGAGCATCATATATCTCCTAAGCTCCCGAATGCAACTCCCTTTCCGCAGCAGCTAGACCTAAGCCCAGATCTGCACAGACGTAGACATCACGGGTCTGTGGGTCTACTGTCCCCTCTCGAAGACCCTCACACCCCCATCCCCCAGCACATGATAAAGATACTCCCTCTCCTCGACCGCCCTCTGCTCCTCGCCGCCCCCCCTCGTGATCCTCACCACACCACTGACATCCTTGGCCGTGCCCGTGTCCAGCAGTCTCAGACTGAGCACGATCTCCGCCTCGTGCAGCGCGGACAGCACAAGGGCCGCGTGTTCCCTCTCCAGCTTCGTCATCTGGCCCGCCACGAGGGGCTCGTCGGCCGAGAGGGTTAGTATCGTGGCGTGGGTTTTCTGTTACTTTTTTAGCACGTAGTCGCGATCCGTTGACTGGCTGCCAGATGTGTGCAACGTAGGAATCCACGTAAAGACCAAGGAAAAGGGGGGGGGTTGACATACCTCCCTCAACTCTAACACAACCCCCCTCAACTCTTCCCCGTACCCCTCCTCGTCTGCCGTAGCAAGTAGCACATCCAACTGATCAATAACAAGCACAACCTTCCCTCCCTTGGCTGCCATCCCTTCCACCGCCCCAGCTAACGTCCTCCTCACGTCATCAAGCCGATTACTCCCCAGCCTCGTCCTCCAGGGCACCACCATCCCCGCCTTTTCTCCGGTGACCGTAGCCGGCAGGAACATCCCCAACCCGTCCACAAACCCGAACCTCCCCTTGCGTCCCGCCCCCTCCAGGTCAACGCCGACGCGGGACGCGGCGTCGCGCCAGAAGGGGTAGTCTCGCAGGAAGGAGACGAGGAGGACCGATACGGGTGGTGGCTCGGCGGTGCTGCCGCCATCCGGGGATGGTGAAGGGACTAGGGCGTGTTTAGAGTTGAGGAGGAGGGTGTGGAGGTGGCGCAGCACCAGCCAGTTCGTGGATGCGCCTAAGACCGAGGTCAGGACGATGAGGGACGTCTCGGGCGGGAGGGAGAGGTAGGGCTCTAGGAGCGGTGGGATGCTGCGGGATGACATTTGAGGATTATCAGGCGGAGAAATCGAGGGAATGTCTTCCAAGCTCACGGGGACAAGGGCAGATGATGTAGCTTGGAGGCGGTTGATGGCAATGGTTCTCATTGATGTTGGACTTGTTGAAAACTTCGGACGAGTGAGTGGGGCCGAGCAACACGACCATGAACTTTGCCTATCACCACCAGCACTAACAGAGACATCAAACAGGAACGAACCATGAGGAGGAGGTAGCGATGGGATTATTCATTCTCAATATATCTATCTACATGCCTGGCACACATGCAAGCCTATCTAGCCTTCAATGCCCCGAGGAACACACCTCTAATCCTGATGATGCCCGCCGTGCACCACGTCAAATGCAGGAGAGAAGCCGCCCCCAATGCGTTGTCGACGTGACCCAACCGCACCAAACACCCGCCTTCCTCACATCAACCTTGATGTGGCGGAAGCATGACTGCCCTAAGAGCACCTTCCTGAATCATCCGTAGCGAAAACCTTAATGCAACCTCATATCCCACAGAGAACCTCGTCCTAAACGCCATCCTCTCATGCAACGTGTGATGTCGACAGCCTAGCACAGCATCCTTTCCCCTGGAGTACCTCCCATCATAGGAATATCCTCAACAAGCGCAGCATCCTTGCCCCTAGAGCGCACCACAATACCGTCCCGGAGTCCCTCGGCTCGACCATCAGTGCCGCCAGCCCCGCAACCCCTCGACCCCGGTGTCAAAGTTCACCTAGAACCTCTCCATAAAGTTCTGCCGCACCGTCCACATCCGCAATCTCTTCCCAAAGATGTACATCGGCACCGTAAACAGCGTCGCGATAAGCTGCATGACCCCGATCCAGACATAGACCGTCTTGCTCCCGTCCGCCTCGAGCCAGTGCGTGACGAACAGACTAAACACCAGGCCGTGCAGGATATTCTTGCAGAAGTTCAGCGTCACCAGCGCCTCGCCCGCGTACTGCCTGTACGAGTCCACCACAAAGGTGATGCTCGTCGTGGACCCCAACGAACACCCAAACGACACCAGGCTGAAGAAGAAGGTCGGAATCAGCCAGTTGTCGTGATCGTGCGCCGTCCACCCGAACCCGATCAGCCCCGCCCCCGTGGCGATCGCGACGGGGATCATCATCACCAGCCTAAACTCGGGCTCGTACAGCCCGTCGTTGCGCCTCGCCATGGCCTGCACGATCACGTCCGACAGCTTCCCCGCCACCGCCGTGCCCAGCACGCCTCCCACGAAGGGGCCAACGTACACGTACCCGGCGTGCATGGCGTCGAAGTTGTAGTAGTCCCCGCGGTAGATGAGCGCCACGGACTCGCTGATCACGATGAGCCACCCGACCGAGCAGGCGTAGATGAGGGAGCTGTAGGCCACGGCCGGGTACGACAGGAGGATGAAGGGCCGGACAGTAACCTTGAGCCATTCGTCCGGGTTGAGGCGGCCGTTGTAGGGTTTCAGCTGCTGCATCCAAGATTGCGTGGGACGCCGGCGGAGGGCGTGGGTGTAGGCCAGGCGGGAGGGCATGGTTGGTGGTGCCGAGGCGATGGAGGACGGGGAGGAGTCGCCGTTGTTCTTGGGGATTGGGTTCGACAACCACGCCTTGGGAATTGCGGGTTCGAACTCGCGTTTCTGCGGTGGGAGGGTCTTGGGTGGTGCGGATGAGCTGCGGCGGTGTTGCAGTCCGTACTTGAGGTTGGGGATGTAGGGACGGTCGGGCTCGGGGAGGACTTTTTCGGGATCGGTGATTGTCTTGATGTGGCTTTCCGAGTGCATGGCCAGTTCACTGGGCTCGATCTCCAGCTTCTCGTTCTCTGGATGGTGCGAGGTGTAGTCGTGTCGACTCTGGCGCCTCGAACCGGCCAAGGCCAGGAGGGATGACGCGTCGTCCGGGTGCTGTCCCATGTACTTCGAGTAGAAGTTGGTGTTGAACGTCAGCTTCCTCTCGCGGATCACGGCCCTCGGCACTGGTGCCCGGTCCCAGAAGGTCTCGGGTACAAGGAAGAACAGGAGACCACCGCAGAATCCCGAGAATATGGCAATGATCCTAGACACCCGTGTTAGAGCCAAGCTTGCCAATGATAGCACGCAGCAATGGAGCCGGACTTACCAGAACACCCACTGCCAACTAAGGTTGCTAATAATGGCGGCACTCAGCAGCGGGACCAAGTTCTTGCCACCGAGGAGCAGGAGCGTGTAAATGCCCAGCCGGAATGCCCGCTCGTGTAGGAAGTAGATCTCAGCAACAGTGGCCGATGGTAGACACTCGACCGGGCTGATGGCAATGCCCTGGAAGATGCGTGCTAGAAGAAGGGACGTATAGGTGGGTGAGGCAGCGCACCAGACATTGGAGACGAGGAACATGACGGCCGAAGCAAGGTAGACCGGCCTCTTTCCAAACAGAATGGCGGTGGGCGACCACAAGACCGATCCGATGCCCATGCCCATCATGTACAGACCCGTGGTAAGCGACACATCCTCCACCTTGACGCCGTAATCCTCCGCAACGTCGGTGAAGCCCGCTGCGAGGATGGGTGTCATTCCGCCGCCGACAGCACAGTACAGGCCCACGGCGACGAGGGCACAGTCTCGCTTCCAGGTCGGCCAGTTGAGCGGGTCGTTGCCTGTATCCTCCGGCTGTGGGACGAGGAGAATGCCGTTCTTGGTTCTCTTCTTCTCGGGCGCCTGCTTGGGGCCGCCGCCTGTGCTGCCGTAGCCGGCGCGGAAGACGGAGTGCGAGGTTCGCCGGGGTATGTTCTCCATGCCCATGGGCTTGTTCTGGCTGCCTTCGCCGAGGAAGTTCACGGAACCTGGTCATTGTCAGTTTGTGCAGGACTAGTGGGAGGGCGGTGTGACGGTGCACATACCTGGCACGGCCATCGTCCCTTTGTCGTTTAGGACACCCAGGCTCGACTTGGGTATGCCGAGGGCATCTTTGTGGTCGGTCCCGCCATCGAAAGGAAATTCACCGAAGAATTGCCGCTGCTTGAGCCTGGTCCTTCGTGACCTTGCGAGTGCCAGGTGTGGGCTTGGGCAGACATGTGTCGCTTCTTCCAGGGCCGAGTCCAGCTCCACAAGGTCTAATGGCGGATCATGGTTTTCCTCTGAGACGGTAGACATAGCTGGGGGAGGAGGTGTGGGTAACAGGGGGGCCAGTGTCAGTAGAGGTCTTCCGGCAGCTGTGTGCACAGGAGATAGACTTGGAGCGGTTGACTGTGCCAAAGGTTATTGGAAGAGCAGTTTTCAAGCAGGACAAGGTGGTTGATGAGCGGGATTGTAGGGTGTAGAGGGACAATAGGATATACGCTAGGTGCAGTGAGGTAGGTTGATATATCTGTGGTATTAGGGGAAGTCGAGTTGTCGATATCATTAGATAAAAGCCGATGCCAAAAGGTTTTTAAGCCTGGTATGTGAAGGAGAATCAGGGAAGAAAAGAGGATGAGAAGAGAAGAGGCTCTAAGAGACGACAATGGATTTGGTCCAAGTTAAGTACGTGGTCGGTATCGCTGTCCTGGTTGCAAGTGCTGGCTAACAATGCACTTGTGTCAAGGCATCGCTCCCCCTTCCAAGTAGGGCACAAACGACTGTAGAGAGCACCTGCCAGGTCATCGTCAGCAGCGTGTTCTCGTGAGAAAAGCTCCCTAGACATGACCGCAACTTCCTCCGAGTCCAGAGTCTGGCAGCCCCTGTGTCACCTCAGGGGGAGATGTCATTGTCAACGGAGGAAGGCACCAAGACACATGGCGTGAGCTGAGCCCCGGAACGCGGATACGCTGGGAACGAGACGGTGATTGGATGATTGGGTGGCGAGTCGCCTGCCAGTTCGTGGAAGCCTTGGGGACGAGCGATATGGACATACCTGTGGTGTTTTCGGGATCCGAGAGGATCGAAGATATACACCCAGCGAGGGTATAGCAAGAGTCGTTGTATTGCTTGATGGATGGGCAAGAGCGCGGTGTAAGTGAGAGCGGCGTGAGTATGTGCTGCCAAGGTCCCTGACTGTCGGTCGAGTCAGCAACATCACCCACTGATCTCCAACTAAGTTTGCCCCAGCTAACACCCTAAAACTGGTAAAACTGTAATTACTTTCAGATGCCACAAAGGGACTCTTTAAAAAGTGATGCTGTCCCTCGTGTCTATATGCAATCCTGGTGTTGCACCCCTTTGGTTTGCCGCTTATACCGCCGAAGCACCTCCCACGTGCGAACCACGGCGGGAAGGGATGGGCAGGAACGATTGGATGGTTGAACAAGGAATGCAGGCTAGGGTGGGCGGTGAACTGGCGCAGTGTGGGTGGTTCAATGTATATCTCAGCCATGTTGGCAGGGAAAAGTACCTTTACGCCCCAGAGACCGGCAAGCAGATGACTCCCTGCAAATGCGCAACTGACTTGATAGCAGGCTCCTTTGATCGACTGCCCAGTATCATGTGTGGAGTATCTTCCCCCACAGGTTGGTATCAGTGTCCCAGTCCTGTCAAGGTCTCCAGGTTGAAGAAGATGCAGTGTAATGGGGCTAATGGGGCTAATGGTCAGCCGACGCGTCGTTGTACGAGATCTATTCCAAGGACAGTGTCTTGTGCATATCTTGCAACCCCAAATTGCCAGGTAACATCTCTTGAAGGTGTTGTTTACTCGTGTTGAAGGTCCATCGCTGCAGACATGCATGGACGCGCTATGACGCCACTAACTGGCCTCTGAGCACTCCCGCACACGCCACTATCGGCTCCGAGATCTGCGCCAAGATCAGACGGTGAGATCAGGTTGCACGGCGTTGTTTCAAGGCCGGGTTAGGTCTGTTTCTGACGTAGTGTTGCGGAACATCGTTCCATCAGCCTTCCAAGAACCAACTTGCAGTTCAATCTCACTTACTCTGCCAAAACAGCTCTACAACCTGTCGACAGGCAGCTAGGGGCCCTTTGGAACGTCCTTTGAATTGTTCAGGCTGCCGGGTTGCCCAACCCAAGGGCTTGTGGTCCCGCCGCCGGAGAGAGAAGCGTAGCCTTGTCTCCTCATTGTCCGGAAGTTTCGCCGTCGACAAACACTTCGAAGATGCGTCTTCTAGCGGCCGAAAGACGTGCCACGAGTGGTCTCGCCTATCTAGCAAAGGCAACGAGCGTCCGCTCTTCCGGTGTCAGCCAACGAGCCTTTCTCTCGAGCTCTCGGAACCTCCGGGCAAAGAACCTAATCCACGACAAGTGAGTTCTCAGGCAACCCGTCCTCGAACAGCTCACAAAGCTCTCGCTAACCTGTCCGTGCTCCAGTGTCCGAAACCTCGACCAGTTCCACACCTACCAGCTCGTGTCCTCCTCCTCACGCACTCCGCTCCTCACCCTCTGGACAACCTCCTACTGTCCGACCTGTCGCACCGTCGCGCCCATGATCAAGAACCTAGTGGAGTCCGGTGTCGGCGAGGCAGAGGGCGGCGTCGCCTACTGCGAAGTTGAATACGACGCCCCGGACGTCATGTCGGCCGGCTTGGGGCTGATGTACATGATCAACTCCGTGCCGACGCTGCTAAGCTTCGATGCTCAGGAGGCACAGACGCAGACCAAGGTGTCGGATGCGAGACTGCTGGCAGACAAGAAGTACCTGGAGGAGTGGATAAGGACTGAGGCGAGGAGACACGGGAACCGCGGTGGTGGAGCGCCGACCACTATCTCTGGGGCCATGTCGAGTCTCTTCGGCGGGCTGTTCGGTGGCAGATCTTGAGGCACTGGGGCGTACAGCGGCGGCGACCATGCCTGTGGACTCTTGAGTTGCAGGGTAGGGTCGCTGATGCCTGCAGGTGAATAATATACCGCAAAGCTACGTTGACTCGGCCCCTGTAAATGTAAGTTGTACACATTCACCCATCCCCCAGTCTTACCGAGCTGGATATACGAGAGATCCCTTCCTTCTGGTCGTCATACATGTACTGGCAAAGATGCGCGTCCCCTGGATACATTACTCGGTCGCAATGAAATACAATGTCCTGAAGCTAACAACGCCAGAGCTTAACGATTGTACAGTACCATAGCTGGAACGACCATATCCCGAGCTCTCTCAGAGAAATGCCTCCTCAGTCAACATGAAAGACCTCCTCGACAGGTTTCCACCACGGCGGAGTGCCAGCCTCGCTGCTCTTCGCCCCGGGCACCATCGACTCCTGCCAGCCGTCTGTCATCTTCCACCACTCCCGAACACGCGGGTTCTCGCGCATGCGCTCCATGTCTCCCTCGAAGTCGTATCCGACGTACTTGAAGTACGCGAAGAGGATGTGCGTGTCGTCATCGAGGTAGATGGAGTCTGATGGACACGCCCTCGTCAGTCCGGATCTACAACAACTGTCACCAGACAGATGGGGAGCGGAGCAACAAAGCAATGGACATGGGAGAGGCAACGTACAATCCTCCATCTTGCAGTCCTTGATCTGCTTCAGCACCTCGGGCCACACGGCAGCGTGGACCTTCTTGTATTCCTCAACGTGCTCGGGCTTTAGCTTGACGATCTGGGCGTACCGGCGGCCCGGGTTCTTGACCTTGGTGGAGGACGACATGGTGCTTGGCTCCTCGGTGCCCTTTGCGCTGCCGTCTGAGGTGCTGGCTCTCCTTGGAGACCACATCTTGTGCATGGGACTCTTATATGACCCTCCTGGATACTGCGGTGGGGTAGCTATTCTACACTTGTTAGGCTCCGATCCTCTTAGATGATCCTTGCCGTTATAGTATAATCTTGGCACTTTGCAGATCTGTGATTGTATCGACTGTGGAAGCTTGAGACCTCGGTCGAAGAAAGTGATGGAAGACAAGGGGTGTCGGGTGAAGAGGCAACGAGATGGGACCGGCGTTGGTGTAAGTGTGCGGGGTCACGAAGCTTGCTGGAGCTCAGTCAGGACACCTGGACTTGGGATAGACGGCTGCTTAAATGGTCAGAGACAGATAGCTACGCTGGCCAAATACCGGTCTGGATTGAAAGCTGTAGTTTAGCGGCCGTACGGACGGGAACCACAGGTCTTGCGAAGATGGCTTGTTCTGGGAGAGTTCGAGAGCCAGATGACTTTGGATTGGTATCACGCGCCAAGCAGTCAAAGTTTAATGATGCCGTAGAGGAGAGCAGCCATAGTCCGCCCGATATCGCATTCCCACCTTGGCCGTTTTGGAAACACAGCCGTCTCATCTACTTGATGGAAAGCGTCGTCAGCCAGGGATTATGGCCGTACCTTCAACGTCTCGTGCTCGCAACGTCTCACAGGAAGCCCGTCCACACCTCAGCATGCACCCCGCGCCGCCGATAACGCCAAGCTCTGTGCGCTAAGCGGCTTATCACTTTACCCGCCAGCGGGCCGCTAATCGAGCCAGTCAGAGATGCAGATGGCTCCCCGAGTACCGCTCCAGTGCCCGGGGCTTGTGGTGCTCGGCTCTCGATGACCTCAAGAGCACTTTTGCATCCATGCCCGAGGCTGTACGGGTTTGGCAGATAAAGTAGTCAAGCGTCTTGTGGTACTATTGTGCAGGCCAGTCAGTTTCTGCATTCAAACCTGTCGAATATGCCGGCACCAAGGGACTCAGCTCCGGTATCACTGACAAGCCCTGGCTGGCCGTGGACCAAACACATGTGTACCACAGTATCTCTCTCTACCTTATCTGACGTTTCCGTTCACCGGTCTCCTTGCCTGCCACGCGTTCCGTCAACTTTGGGGCCGCTATAGGGCCGGACGGTAGGTCCATGCGAAG
Organism: Coniochaeta hoffmannii; assembly: GCA_030052785.1. NCBI lineage: Eukaryota > Fungi > Ascomycota > Sordariomycetes > Coniochaetales > Coniochaetaceae > Coniochaeta > Coniochaeta hoffmannii. Next base: position 43,935 of record JANBVN010000030.1, read on the forward strand.
CACGGCAGACGTATTGTCCGTTGTCACCTGCTGTGCCGCCGTAGCAGCTGAGTTGCCCGTGTCACTCGGTGCTACGAGACTCAAAACTCGGCAGTAGAGGTGCTGTCACGGTTTGTCAAGATATTCTGACACAGTCGGTGAGAGCAACAGGTGCTTGTTGCGGAACAGTTATTACAGAGTGTTCTCATTCTAATCCGCACGCCTCGATCACAGAAGCACATGCTTATCAAGCGCCAAGGGGTGTTCGAGACAGACACTCACGAGCCCCTGAGTTCCCAGTCCTCGGATGCTGATAACTCCCAGAAATGCTAGCAGGCGAACATGCGCCCGCCTAGTCTCCCTCTCCCGATGCGGTCGATGTTGCTGCCCGCCGCTGGTCTATGCGACGCTGTTAATACAAACTCATTGAAATGCCAACCGACTCGTCAACCAGATCGTGTCCGTGTTCCTCAACGCACCCCCCAGGCAACCCACCACTCTTCAAGCAGCACGCGCGAACTGATTCTCCAGGGTCGCCTGATACTGCATGCTCGCATCTCGAGCCAGGCTGTACGCGTCAAACAGCCGCGTGAGCTCGTTATCCACGCTCTCTAGATGCTCGGCAGCGTACTCCAAGTCACCGCGTGGCCGGATATATCCGTCCTCCGGAAAGGCCGCAGCCATGACCGTCGCGACCACGTGCATATTCTCCGTGATCCTGTCGACGATGTCGCGGACCATACCTTCCAGCTCCTCTCTGATCCTCGGCGGACAGCGTGGCGCTTTCGCCTTAATACGTCGGAGTCCGAAGATCGTGACTTGACGGAAGAGCACGTAGTCTAAGTGCACCCTGTTGAATAACTCCACGAGGTCGAAGAGCTCCCGCTGTGCGTCGTTTGCTACTCGGACCTCTCGTCCGGCTCGTGTCCCAATGTGCACGAGTTCGTCGATGCTATCCTCAAACAGGTCGTAAATATTGCCGTGCGCGAACACCTTGTCGCCCCAGATGAACACACCCTTGGTAGAGACGAGCTGTACAGGCCTGTAGGCTGCAAGGTATCCGCGACGGTCGTAGTCTACGCGAATCACACCACCACTACGTGCGTGGACTGTTGCTCCGTGGTTGTCGAAGACCATGCGGCCGTTCTCGTCGCTGAATGCTCTTGGGGTTATGACGTACTCCGGTTCGTCTCGCCCATGATGATAAAGGACTGGTATGCGTAGTTCTGTTGCTTGGACGTTCTGGTCCTCATGAGCTGCTGGACCTCCCTGAGGTGCACTGTTGGGACGAGGCTCCTGCCCCGGGTTGTCGCTGGAGTGTGTAGGATCCATGGCTACTGACTGTAAAGGTAGCGTGTTGTATGCTGTGCTGTGCTGGTTCGGGTGCAGTAGTTGTGTTCGAGGTGCCGGTGTATCAGAGGATGAGCCACACGGAGAAGCAAGAGCAGGAATCAGGAACAAATATATAGGCCTTTCCATCAGAGAGCTCTGCACGATTAAGGTTGAAGAAGAAACCTTATTCTCGTTAGCAATGCGCGGCTGGCTGTGTTTTGGCGTCATCCCAATCATGTATATAAACCCAAACCACGCTGGGAGGGGATCCACGGTGGGAGCACCTATCGACAGCCACACCCACCACCGTTACTGGAACCAGAATGGAGGCAAGCAAAGCACTAGAGAAACCTTCGTCAACATCTCGACGAGTCGCTAGCATCGTTCCGGCCCTGCCACGCTCCAAACGCCATGCTCGAGTCCGAATCCCACGGGAGTCGCCGCGCAAAACACCAAACATGCAAGGCTACCACCAAAACGCCGAGTCAGAACAACAGATGGAAAGAAAAAAAAACAGGTAAAAAAGAAACCTCCGCACCTCAAATCTAAACTCAGGTACCCCACAATACCCCTTTCCCACAGATTAAGCCTGCAGCATCCTCTTCAGCACCGCCTCCTCAGCCCTCCACCACCGTCCCCTCTGCTCAAGGTCATCTTCCGCGCCACCAAGTCGAGCCTCCTTCCTCTTCCTCGCCTCCCGCGCGGCAGTCGTAGAGTTGGTCCTCTTCGCCTCCAACGCAGTAAGCTCGGCACCCAACCTCTCCGCCTCCTTCCTCTTCCGCGGCACCGCCGCACCCAGACTCTCAATCATCTTATCCAGCCCCGCAGCCCTCCTTCTCTTCTCCACAACCAGCTCCAGCGTCCTCTCCAGCGGCAGATTCATCTCCCTCCCCGCCGCCGCATCCCCGTGGCCCGCCTCCCTCAAGGCGGCGATACTCTCCTCCAACCCCTCAATCCTCTCCGGCAAGTCCCGCAACCGCGCGGTCCGCACACTGACCCCCTCCCACCGCCTGGCCAGCTCCCTCCCCTGTTCCTCCAGCCGCTCCACCGTGGCAGCCACGTCGGTCTTGAGCGCCTTCAGCCGCGCCTTGGCTACCGCGTTGTCCCGCTCCAGCGCCAGGTTCTCCGCCGGCGTCACTATCTCCGGAGGGTCGGCAATGATGGCGCGGATGAACTTCTCTTTAGTGACCTGCTCGACGTAGCTGAAGCGCAGCTTGGAGAAGAGCTCGCGGTAGTGCGCCAGGTCGGCCTCGAGGGCCGCGGGCGTGTTGTTTGAGGATGTCTCGAGCGCGCTGTTGGAGACGTCGGATGTGCGGGTTGTGGTAGATGTGGTGTCTGGCAGGGCGGAGGCGACGTCCTCGCTGAGCTTGAGGATGGTGATTTCGCGGCCCTGGAGGGCTTCGAGGCCCGCGAGGATGCGGGACGCGTCTGGGGCGGACATTGTGATGGGCTTGGTGAGGATGTTGTTCATAACTTAAGACTTCCCCCCTATTATCAGACGCGGAAGGATGGGCTGTTGTTGCCGCTGATTTTCCGAGCCAGTACGTAGCTGATTTGATGCGGTAGAATCTGTCTTAATGGGGCTGCTACAGTTGGAAGTTGACGTTATCGCCCATGTTTACTTTTGTCCAAGACCGGCTAAGCGCGCTTCCGAGGATCTCCCGCGTGGGACGTGCATGGCCAGGGGATCTCAGCTCTTGCCTCAATTCAGCCCTACAGGTGTATAAAAGTCACCGGGCTCATAACAAGATGAAAAGCGAAATGGGTACAGATGGTGATTTTACTCTAGGCCCTGACCGGGCTCACAAGCCTACTTAAACATATAAGGGTCCTACCATCAGTGACTATAGAGAGCTCCATAGGAGAGCGGTGACAGTACCAAACGGTCTTGGAGATACCTCCTGTTGTCTTAGAATCTCTTAGTTTGAGTCTGGAAGCATTGTTCTCGGTCCTTCTTAGCTGTGCGATGTTACCATCTACGACGGCCTTGGCTTAGCGAATTGTATGGCCGACGTGTCAGCCATTCAAGATACTGCTATTACAGGCCATCACATACCATGCCATCGTAGACTCGTAGCATCCTCTGTCAAAGGTCGAGGTCGACATCGGACCGCTGGACATCGATAAGGTACGTACCTCGATTGGCTCCACTGCTCCCCACCTCCGCCCAATCAGCGCGGGACTACACGTCATTTACCCTTAGCCGCATCTTCTCGAGCGTCGACGGCTTGGCTCGAGACAACGACTAAGAGCAGACTGGATCACAGACGAGAACTTCCTTGCTCACTCTCATAACATCCTTTAGGTCTTCCGTCTCACAGTTGCCAGGCATGTCCCATTTCTAACCATGGACACCTCTACTCTCCTAACAGACGACCACGTCGCCGAGCTCCTCGCAAAAGAAGCAAACGACTACTCCCTGCGGTACTCTTCCATGGGCCTCGAAGCCTACCGCAGCTCCTCCCGACCGAGCGCGAAGGCAAAGCCCAACACGCGGTTCCTCCGCAACATCATCAGAGAGACCAAGAACCACAACGAGGCCCTGCTCGCCAAGGAGGCCGCCGAGGCGCAGGCGAGATTGGACGGTCTCGCGGCGGCGAAGGCGAGAGAGGACAGGAAGCGCAGACCTGGTGCGCAGGATCTGAGACGGAGGCAGCTGGGTGCCATTACTGCTACACTGCAGGGGAGGAAGAGGAAGATTGGAGACGAGGGGGAAAGTCCTGCGAAGATTTCAGATGCGAAGAACAGAGACACGGATGGCATAAGTGCAAGGGCAGAACAGACAAGGCACGAGGTGACAGAAAGCGGCAAACACAGCAGGCGGCAAGATGCAGAACATGAGAAGGCGAGGCGTCACAGGAGACTAGACAGATCACTGTCGCCCACTAGCGGCGACGCAATCGCAAAGGCTTCTAGACGGCGAGACAGGTCACAATCTCCCGACTACAAAGAGCGAAGACATCGGCATAGCCATCGCCACAGCCACCGCTACCGAGACCGGTCGATCTCCGACAGCGAGAACCCCTCAGACAAGCGGTCATCATCGCACAGGAAACACAGGTCAGACCGGCACCGAGACCGCGACCACAGCAACAATCCATCAACCTCGCCTCCCCGGTCACACCGTCACAGACATCGCGAGGAGAAACAATACGACTCCGACCCTCTCGAGTCCCTAATCGGCCCCAACCCGCCGCCGCCGCCCAAAATCCGCCGCAAAGGCCGCGGCGCCGCCTCCGGCCCGTCGGCGATGGACAGCCGCTTCTCGGAGGGCTACGACCCCAAATCCGACATCCAGCCTGACTCGGATCTTGAGGGAGACGACTGGGCCGACTCGCTGGAAGCGCTGAGAGACAGGGAGAAGTGGCGGCAGCAGGGCGCCGAGCGGCTTCGAGCTGCCGGGTTTACGGATGAACAGATCAGGGGGTGGGAGAAGAGTGGACGAGAGAAAGGCGTGGAGGATGTGAGGTGGGCGAAGAGCGGGGAGGGGAGGGAGTGGGATCGGGGCAAGGTTGCGGGTGGCTTGGATGAGGACGAGGGGCGGCTGGGATGGGATAAGTGAGGATTTGGGAGAGGAGATAAGTACTGCATGACACCTGGGTCGAGGATATGGACATGGAGAAAACCCAAGGAGGTTCATGGATCATGTCCGGAGAGCATGGCTCCATCTATTGCGACGCTTCGGCAGTCAGAGGGCGAAGACAGTGACGCCATGGTGATTATTACAACATAAGGACAACGGATGACACGCCGAGGGCAACTGCACTCTCAACGGGACGCAGGAGAGCTGCTCGGCATAGACATATAATCCTAGGTAAACTAATCACAGTCTCAAATCAACCCAACCACACCCTTGGGCCAGACAGGACTCCCTTCGGAAGAAGGGCTGGAGCTCTCGTCCTGCTCCCCTTCAGCACCAGCAGCTGCCCCTCCGACAGCCTCCTCCTGCTGCTCATTCCCTTCATCCTCAGCCGTGTAGGCCGACGACGAGGACGGTTCATCTCCCTCGCCCTGCTGCTCAGCCATCTCGTCCAGCTCCCTCTTAGCCTTGGCCCTCCACTCCCCAGCGACGTGCGGCTCGACCCAGTGGTGGTCGTTCAGCGCGGACGCGATGGCCAGGGTCCTCGCAAAGTCGGGCGTCTTCCTCAGCTGCTCACCTTCCAGGGACACCTTCTCGATGTGTGTCAGGCCGCCGTGTCCGGCCGGCCAGGGGTAGGGTCTAGGCTGCTTGTTAGTTCGAACGTGTCGACTAATGAGCGGGGACGGCAAAACTAGGCACACTTCTTGATATATCCCATGAGCGCCTGATTCTCCCACTTCGCCAACGAGACCATCCTCCCCAGCTCGCCGAAGCTGATCTTCACGATGGCGCAGCTACATCACCAATCGTCAGCCGTTTTCCCGGACACCAGAAGTCAAGGCTACCGACCGAGGCCCATCCAGAATATCAAGCGGCCGCATATGCGCACGGGGTATCTTCCACCGATCCTCCACCTCCAAGAAGTCGCTGGGATAGTACCTCAGCTCCCCGGAGTTGACCGCGCCCTCCCCCCAGAACCTCACCCAGTTGAACACCTTGCAGATGCTGTCGTCGCTCGGATCCCTGGCGAGCACCAACAACTCCGCCCACTCGCACTCGGAGCTGTCCACCTTGACCGCCACCGCCAGGTTCACGCTCGGCACGTCCTGCAGGTACCGCCTGCACCTGCGGTAGAGCTCCGCCCTGCTCTCCGCCACCCCGACCTCGTGCACGACGGCGGGACTGTCGATGTCGGTGTAGGTGCTGTACGCGCCGTCGGGCACCCGCCCCCACGACTTGCGCCTGTCGTGCACGAGGACTCGCTCGACGCACTCGATCAGGTGTATGTACTGGATGGTGGAGCGGGGGCTGTGCTTCTTCGCTAAGTCCAGCTGGGCGTTGACCTTGTGCGCCAGGGACTTGGCGATGTAGATGTGCTCCCTGCTGTAGGCGGACAGGTAGAGGTTCACCCCCGTGCGGCCGTTGGCGGCGAACTCGATGCGGTAGGTCCCGTCTGTGACTTTCTCCTGCAGGGTCTGGAACATCTCGGCGAAGACGACGTTGGAGAGGCAGAGGAGGACTGTGACGTAGTCGATGGGGCGCTGGAAGTGCTTGAGGGTTACTTCCTGGAGGTGCAGGTCTTCGAACATCTTGGCTACGTCGTCGAGCATCTCCCAGTAGTCTGGGGAGCGGCGCGGGAAGTACCAGGTCAGGAGGGGGTCGTTGGGGTCGTGGTCGGGTCTCTGTGGCTCGGCGTTGGCTCTCAATTTGGTTTGGGGAATGCGGAGAGGCCGGTTCTCGGGGATGGGCTCGAGGTCCACGGATGCGCCGCGGGGATGGTAGTCGTTGTCTTCCTGTTTGACTTCGAACTGTGCGATCTTGGCCTTTGGGTTCTTGGGCTTCCGATTCGGCCCGTTGGAGGCTAGAGCTGGCGGAAGGTCTCTGGTGTCGGCAATAACTGTCTCTGCTCCCGCTTTCTGGGCTCTGCCACGGTTGGATGCCTGGCCAGCGTCGCCCTCGGTGGCTCGTCTCGTCGTAAGACTGCCCTCCTGACCAAAACTGCGGGAGACCGCCCTGCTCTTGCGTCTGGCCTTGGACCTCGACCTGCCATTATCATCGCTGCCGGTGCCAGGAACGATGCCCTTCCCCTTCGTCAGTTTCGGCTCTGGGTCATCCTCGAAGATTTTGAGCACACTTGGCAGCAGCACGCTCGAATCAACACGGAACTTCTCGACAAAAGGGACCTCGATGTCTTCGATACCAGGCGGATCGCTAGAGACGGGCGACTTCCAGTCTCTCTTCCGGCCAGAGTGAATGAGCTGATGGAACGGCCGGGTGAGGAGACGACGAGGATGGCTGACTTTGGAGCTAGGCTCTGGGATGGATGATTGCCCATGAAGCTGACTGACTCCTAACCGCGATGGCCCTCCCAACTTGCTGGGAGATCCGCCGATTGCAGATCGCATGAAGGGCCTGATGTTGCTGGGAGGCAATGGGTTGGAGCTGCTCTTGGGCCGCCTGACCTTCTCTATCTGGGGAGACTTGCTGAATTTTGACCGACTGACGCTCGGGCCGGACTCAGAGCGAATGAGTTTGGGTCGGGATCCTCCTGAGGCATTGCTATTTGTGGATGCAGGTCTCTGGGCCGTGGCTAGTTCAGTCGCTCTGCCTAGCTTGACAGTGTTAACGCTGGAGCCGGATTCTGAGCGGATAAATGGCGGCCGAGGGCTGTCAGCTTCGGTGCTATCCGTCGGACTAGGTCCTTGGGCTTCGGCCGTCTGGGGAGCGTTACCGAATCTGACGCGGTTGACACTGGAACCTGACTTCGAGCGGAGGAGACTCGGTCTGGACTCGCCAGCTTCAGCTACCTGTGGTAGCTTGTCAAGCTTGACGCTCTCGACACTGGAGGCAGATTCCGAGCGAAGGAGAGGTGGCCGCGACCCACCTACCCCGGATGTGTCTGGCGACGTGGAGTCTTGGACTTCGACAACCTGGGGGACTTTACCGGGATTCATGCCTTTGATCCTCGAGCCCGACTCCGAGCGAACGAATTTTGGTCGAGTCTCGCCAAACCCTGCACCATCAGTAGACACAGGGGAAACATACTGCTCGCCGTCCAAGCCAGACAACGTGGGGCTAGACTTCGAACCAGCACCTGATGTGTTTTCTGGGCTGTCGTTCGACGGGGTGAGTTGAGATGACGACTGTGTGCAATCCGACGGCGTCTCGCCAACTGATGACTCGCTATCACTGTCGGAAGGAATCGGCGCGCCCATGGCCTCGAGCATCCATGACACGTGTCTTCTCTGAGGCTATCGGACTGTAAGTAGGGGCAGCTCCGCTTGTGAGAACTACGACATACCGGCCTGCTCATCCCATGCTCGAGCACCGAATCAATCGATGGCAACTCCTTTGTAGTTGGCAAAAACCAAAAGCCTTGGTGCGAGGTGTGCGGTGCTCCTCTTGAATGCCTGCTCAGGGGCATGGCCAGGAATGAGTCCCGATGGAAGGGATCTCCGTTTGGCGGAGGCCAGTAGTATGACCTGTATCGTCTGGAGGGCTTTTGAGGACGCTCTGCCGGCCGCCATGACTCAGCTCGTGGCTTGGGGAACTCTGCAATGTAGTGCTCTTTTGGCCTGCGGTGGCGTATTCGAATGGGAGGAAGAAGGGATCCTTTCGGTGGGCGGATCAAGACAGTCTGTCCAATTCTCGGTTTTGGATGCTCGAGATCCAACCGATATGATGGTAAGTCGAATTCAGGGGGTGCGCTTATGACGATATCCGGGGACTGTGGTCCACCCTCAGAACTTGAGGGAGACGTGGTGATGGGCCTAGTAAGGTCTAGGACAACAGCATCCTGACCAAATTGCCAGCTGGAGTCGCTGCGGGTAGATGTCTTTCGCCTCATGGACTTGATAGATCTGTCGAGGGAACTTGACCTGTCTCGTCTGTTGCCGTGCGACCTGCGCCTCGCATCTCGTGCTTGGGAGTTGGCCTCGGCAGCAACCACTGGCCACGGGGTACCCGCAGTGGACGCCTCCTGAATGCCTCCATCTAATGCAGGAGCTTGATCTGCAGTACTGACCAGTGCTTGGTCAAACTTGGGATTCTCTCCCCTCGATACAGCGGCCGAGGTAGAGCCATGCTTGATATCAACGGGTTGACAAGGCAAAGCCTCCAGGTCCGGCTCAGGCTCGAATACGGATGACGACTCAAGGGCGGCGTCCGTTGCAGGCGGCGTCTCGGCTGTCAGAGTGATCGACGGTATTACTGACACGTAATCCAGAGGATACTCCGCGACAGCAATGTTGGGAACGAATGTCGAGTCTCCCGCTCGTTCGCCATCGTGGTCCTAGGCCGATGGGCACGAGCTGTAGTCGGAATCGGAGTCTTGTTCGTCGTCACGAGAGCCTTGGCCACTTGTCTCGTTGGTCCTTGCTTTGGAAACGTCCCCTTGATTGTACGCCATGGTTGATGAGAATCCAGAACGTCGCCAGTTTGGCCCAACGATCCAAGGAGAAATGGGTGTTTTGATTCTCTGGGAGAGCGCTTATCGGAGTAGTAGCGATGTAGAAGTAAAGAGATAAAAGACAAGGTACAGACATGAATCAACCCCCTTTCGAGGACTTGATGATAAGGTAAACACAGAGAATGCAATGTAGGCGGCTTTAGGGTCCTTCTTACTGAGGAGTTCTGGACAACAGATCAGCTCCAAGCGCACGCCGCATGAGCAGCAGCTGTATCGGAAAGGAGGACGACGTCAGCCATCCACCTTCCCGTCCCAAGGCATCTTTGCAAATGCCATTTGGTCTCTTTGACAAATGCTGGAAGGTGTGCCCTATTAGGTGCACATGCGAAGTTCCAGGAAAGCGTGACTTTGCATTCGGGACAGTGGACTAGCTGTGAGGTGGACTTCCCTCAGGCACTAGACGCTAGTACTGATGAGGCATTGTGCAGCGGCTCGGCCCGTCTATATCTAGTGCCAGGTCTCGACTCCGGGACAGTCAGCTGAACTTCATCTCGTCCTCTTCAACCAACTACAACAAGTTCACCGATGATGCCCTTTCAAGCAAGTCGTGGATCTGCTATCCTGTAACCCGGGGTGGGGGTGTACTCCCTTCTGTCTTCGCTAGATACCGTTTCTCATGCTCCATGAATATCCCCATTGCCGATTGCGGAGCTTTATGGCTGGCTTCAGAGTCGAGCATCTGAGGTCGGCTCCCTTGCTCCACGAACTGCATAAGACAAAGCCCGAGTCTGGGATACCAAGATGAACGATCCATGTGCCATTTGATTAAGGTCGTAGGCTGGTCGGCCCTTGCAAGAGGGTGATCAAGTCCAGCCAACTCTCCAGCCAAGAGCCTCAAGGCTACATCAGAAAGAGCCTCTTTGTCAATCCCCTTCTCTTTTGCTGATTTCAAGTGAACTGACACGATAACAGTTTCACGAATTACATGGGCATACCGTGGTGCTGAGCACTTGGGCAACGCCTCCTCGAGAGGTGGAGGTTGGTCTTAGCTCCACGAAAGACAAGCATGAGGAGAGTGTCAATGGCTATGCTGGCTTGGTTGTGTCTCAAGTTGTTAGCACAGGGTACAAAGGCCCTGAAGTCCAGATTACTCTGGAGCTTTCACCATGACGGACCAACGAGGACAAAATGAGCCAACCTTCTTTGCTCTTTGTCCAGCTGCCATGTCAGCCTTGCTGCATACGCGAAGTCTTATGTCATTGCCCGCGACACATCAGCGCATCCCCATTATTCTAGGGAGACCCCCAGAGTCAAATTCGCTGCTGTACACAAGTCAAGTGTCAGCCTCTTTGTCACGCTCGAGTTTTAGTAATTTACACGTCAATCTTCCGCAAGCTGCTGCTAGATTCCGGGGGAGAACTGTTCAGTCCCTATGTGTGAGCAACTTCGATACATGGCATTTTGCCCTCGTTGCAGGCGCCACAAGTAGAAACCCGTGTTTCTCAAGGGAAAGAGGTGTGAGGAGGCCAGACGCAACACATACCTGAGGCGAGGAGAATGCGCAAGTGGGATCATGCCTCGGGCAGTCCCAGTCATTGCCAGCGATATGTGCGATGCCTGTTACGAGAAGGAGGACCAGGAGGAGGACGGCGAGGATGCGGGTGAGGAGCATAGAATCCAAGAAGCTCCATGTGAGAGCGATGCAAAAGTCATTGGGAGTACATCTTGTTGCACGGGTCTACGTCTGGCCGGGCTATAATGCACCAAGCGGGTCGGCGGATCATCCTGATGGACTAGCAGGTGACGCTCAAGTCGAAAACTGCTTGTTGACAGTGAATTGTGCTGCCCTCCAATTGTTCTTATTCTCCTCAGTGATTCACCCTTATGCTCAGGGAACTATCCCAGACTTACTCTTCTTAAGACAGCAAAGGACTGAAACAACACTTGGAATAAGGCTACTCAACTCGACCACTCCCTCTTGCAAACATATACTTGGGCTGCTTGGTTTGACGCATCTCTCCTCTCCCTCAACCACTCTTAACGACTTCATACCGGGTAGGTAGCTACCCTCAACTGTTTTGTGGCGTGAAAGTGTCCCTCCTAACGTGTATTTCCAGCTCTACTGTCTGCTCCTGTTGCCTCGAAGCTCCCAACTACAAAGACGGCCTCTTCAAGAAAGTATGCCATTCCCGAGTCCTCAGTCTCTCTCTGCCTTACAACTCCGAAACTAACCATGGTTCCTAGCCTCTTCCCACCCCAACCCTCCCACCACCCTATCTCCCAGTCCGTCGCCACCATGTGCTTCGAGACCCCCCTCACCCCCCTCTGCCCGACCTGCCTCAAGCAGGACGGCGAGCCCGGCCTCGAGGGCACCAAATGCCCCGAAGCCAAGACGAGCTGGCTGGGCCACGGCAAATGCTCCCAGGTGCCCTCCGTCAAGCAGAAGCCGGCCGAGCGGTACCTGAACGACTACGAGTGCTTCGCCTGCGCGCGGAAGATGGAGAAGAAGAAGGAGGCGGAGGAGGCCAAGAAGCAGGCGGAGAAGGAGGACGCCGAGCGGGCCGAGAAGGAGTGGTCCCTCGCGCGCTGGGGCCGGGATCTCAACGGCTTTGAGGCCTTGATCAGGATGGAGGAGATTCGGCTGCAGAGGGAGCGCGCCCGGGACCAGCACCGGCTGCTGCAGAAGGAGAACTGGGCGCCTGTCCGTCGCACCGCAGAGCAGGAGGAGAAGGATGAGGATTAGAAGTAGGGGGCTCTGGCTTTCTTTGTTTCTTTTCTTACGCTTTCTTTCGGTTTGAGTTGAAGCCCAGCCTTCAAGATCAGGGCAATTGAGATGTTTCCACAACTGATATTCCTTGCAGGTGCCCAGTTCAGATGATGAAAGAAATCACCTTCCGAGACCCTTCCCCTTGATTGCAATGACTTTGTAGGCCCCGGCTACGTGCTGCTCCTCACTCCTTTGTTTCCATGTATCCCTCTTCGGATACTTACCCATCGATTCTGGAAGACTGCTAGGAGGCACATATATCATGAGCCACTATAATTCCGCCTGAACATCCTCTTATCTTTAGCGCTCTGCAAATCATCAATCATCATCTCGGAACATACATGGAGAATACACGTAGGCGGTTAGTTAAACATTTATTATATCCTCACCTTTTCTATTCAACGCCATCCAGACAATAAACACCATGTGCCAGAAAATCCACAACACCTTCAGATGCCTCTTATGCAACACTATCCTCCCGGCCCCCGCCTCTCTCAAGACCACATTCGGCTGGGCGACATGCCTAGAGTTCAAGGCCAGCAACCTCTCCGACCCGGCAAACTGCAGCGTGGCGGCCTGGAAGCCGGCGTATTCCACGACAACCGATGTGGATGAGCCTCACGAGAGCTGCAAGGTTTGGTGGAACACGCGTCCAAGATAGCCAGCGAGGAGGGAGAGGGAGCGGGGAGAGCCGCGTTCAGGATCTGGGGAGGAAGCCGAGTTTGAGGCTCGGAAGAGGGAGTGGCAGCGATATGTCAGACGGAGGGGACCGAGAGAGTGGGAGCCTGTTTGCAGTCACTGAGGGAAATTATCTGGGTTGGCGACATTAGCGACATAGGTGCGAGGCATAGCATTGCAGTTACGTTACCGGAACAGGGGACAAAAATAAGTGTGTCTTTGTTGTCCCAGAGAACGACGTTGAAAGGGAGACTGCTTGGCATTCTCGGGTAGCTCAGCAATTTAGAGTCAAGTGCTTGAGCTTACGTAACAAGGTGTGGTCGACCTGATGATGTGGCGCCCGGGTCACCTGAAACAGCCCAAAATACAGGCCGCCACAAGTGGATCATCGCCCAACAAAAACACAGGCCAAAGGGTTCTTGCATCACATGTCAGGAACAAACAAGTCTCAGATGATAGCATAAGGAGATATACCCAAGCATGCTGTGCCGGAGGGCGACTGTGGTTCTAACCCTCTAACCTACCGTCTTTATCCTGTTTTCCATGTTAACCTAGAACCTTTAATAATCACTTTTGGCCATTGTAATCATTTGTCCCGCCATCCCCAAACCCTGGGATGACTTCAGTGGCGCGTTCAATAAGTGACACCGATCCGGACGAGCCTCCGGACGGCGGTGAAAGCCAGGATGTCGTCCTCATAGCGCGTACCGATGACCCACAGACAAGCCCTGCCACAAACCCAGGACGGACCCTCCTTCCAGCACCAGTAGCCCAAGCCGTCAGCTTCGCGACAAGGTCAACGAGCCTCGCCCTGCGAGTGGGCACCGTCTTGGGCAGCTTCGGCCTCGGCGCCGCCAAAGCGACCACTCTTTCGAGCCTCGAACTCGGTCGCGGTATTCTGGAGGGGATCCTCAGCAGGGCTGGGAAGGATGTCATTGCTCGGTCCGGCGGCGAGCTCGGCAGGGCAGATGCCGAGTCGGTCCTCGAGAAGAGCTTGGAGAGCTTGCACCATGCGATGACCCAAGTGGTCTTTTGGACGACAACCGGATTTCAGTTGACGTCGACTTCGCTGGGAATGATCTCGGATGTTTCCCAGCTCCTTCTCTCCTCGCTTGACCAGTTCTTCGGCTCGACAGACTCCTCGAGGGCCATCGCCAGCATCATCACCCTGATACGCCGCGAGTTTCGAAATCCGGCCACGGGAGTCCCGGGAGAGCGGGTCGGTGTTGTTGATCTGGTAATGGGACTATGTGGCCTGGCTTATCTCCAACAATGGTGCCACCGGCTGGTGGAGGAGGAGAACCGGCGGTTGCGGATCGATGAAATGGTGTGGGATGTCGTCGTGCTGAACACGGGAGCAAGGATCGACGTGCATGGCGATAGCCTTCAGCAGTCCCGCCTTCTTGCAACCGAGGGAGACGGCAGCATCGCAGGCACCATAAAAAAGTCCACTGCCGTCCAGGACGACGATGGCAGTGACATCGAGCGGGCAGAAATGCAACTCCAACAACAAATAATGGAGTCGTTGCCGGCGGGCGCCAGCGTATCATTATCTACGGCTGTCTCCACCACCAAGACGATTACTGTCGATATCACCGGCCTCCAGATTCCCTACATCGATCCTCCACCTGGATTTGAGCTGGTGGAATTCGAGGCTCTGCCCGGGAGGGTTGCGAGTTCAGCCCTATTGGAGGATGGCAGTTCTGCAGAATTAACCGATGCTGCGACGCATGATAGGGTAGATGCAGCGCCTGTTTACCGCGTGGTCTACCGACTGAGACGCACCAGAGGCACTACGACCCATCTACGAAGGGAAGATGACTTCGCGCAATCTACCGGTCTCATCGAGCAAACACCGGAGGATGATGTCGAGGTAGTTGCTCGGGCAGATGATCCTCCTGAGCGTCCGCCAATTCCTCCTAGAGAGAAGAGTATCGGAGCGCAGACGTCCAAGACACCTTCGAACGCCACAGCAAACCAGAAGCGGACCCGTATGCCTCCTAGCACCCCTTCTTCAGCTGCTCCACCACCACCTCCTCCCAAACAACGTCGAGTGGCGTCAGGCTCGGAGAAGACCGCGGCGAAGAACGCGTCTACTCCGCCGATGCCTCCCCCTCCCCCTCGCCCTGCGGCGCCTGAAAAGAAACCCCTCTTCCGAAACCCGCTCCGTAAGGGTTCCTCAGCAGCAGGCAAGAACGTCATACGGAAAGACGCCAATATCCCAGCCAGGGGTCACAGTGCCGTGAAGCATCTTAACGTGCCGTCTCAACGTCCTTCGACACCTGTCGCGGCCCGTGTCCCACCGCGTTCGCCAGTGAATAAAGAGCTCTATCCCCGGTCGTCGTCGTCGCGTGCGGGCTACGTGGCGGTGCACCAAACAAGGAGGGACTCCTTGGTATCTCAGACGGATACGTACTCGCTGCACTCCACTGACCCCGACCGACCGCTCTCGCCGACCTTTACGCGAACAGAGTCCCGGGCAGGGGGATCCATCGTCAAGTCAAAGTCCGAAAAGGAGCTGCCGGACGTACAGTTACTCTCGCCAACCAAGAATCGCCGCCATGCGAGGGGGCACACCCACACCCCCAGCATACACACGCTGAGGACCAAGGCATCAGAGTCATCCTTGGTCCCCTACGCATACCACAACAGGGGCATCTACGACGACGCCGAGGCACTCGACACCCTTCGCCACTCCGGCATGGTGGCGGGTATCTTCCCCCGCTGTCACCTGTTGAGGAACCTGGACCGGTACATGCGGTTCGCCTCGGCGTCCTACGGTTCGAGCTTCCTCAAGTTCATGAAGATCGGCAGGGAGATGCCCATACTGCGGGCACTCGACGATACGCACCACGAACTGCGATCCTTCGCATATCATACACAATCCGACACGGACAGCATCCTGCTGTCGTCCTTCGTCGACCCGCAAGGGGGCTCCGACTCCACGGGCTCGACAAACACCGGCGTTCCCATGGTCCACTACATATCCCTGGACCACGAATCCAAGGCCGTAGTCCTCGCCTGCCGCGGGACACTCGGGTTCGAGGACGTGCTGGCCGACATGACATGCGACTACGACGATCTAGTCTGGCGCGGCAGCACATACAAAGTCCACAAGGGCATCCACGCCTCGGCTCGTCGCCTGCTCTACGGCGGCGACGGCCGCGTCCTCCTGACCCTCAGACACGCACTCGAGGAGTTCGAGGACTACGGCGTCGTCCTCACAGGGCACTCCCTCGGCGGCGCCGTCACAGCCTTACTGGGCGTGATGCTCTCCGAGCCGGCCTCAACGGGCGCATCCTTCGTCACCTCATCGAGCCTCGAGAACCACCGTCTCCTCCCCTCGCCGTCATCGCCCTCCACCGACTCCTCCTCAACATCCCCACCACCAACACCACCATCACCACCCCTCATCTCCCTCCCGGCCGGCCGGCCCATCCACGTCTACGCCTACGGCCCCCCAGCCACAATGTCCACCTCCCTCCGCCGCGCCACGCGGGGGCTGATAACCAGCGTCGTCAACGGCCACGACCTGGTCCCCTACCTCTCCCTGGGCGTGCTGCACGACCTCCAGGCCGTCGCGCTGGCCTTCAAGACGGACAACTCGGACGCCAAGTCCGAGGTGCGCCGGCGCGTCTGGGAGGCCTTCCAGACGGGGATCGCGAACAAGTGGTACGCCGAGCCCGGGGCGGCGGCCGGGGCCCGCCGTCGGTTCATGCCCGGGTCCGAGGACGACGGCGAGGAGTGGGCTTGGGCGGCGCTCAAGGTGCTGCGGGCGAGCATGATGAGCCGCAAGCTCGTGCCGCCGGGGGAGGTGTTTGCCGTGGAGAGCAGCGCGGTGCTGAGGAGGGATGCGTTTGTGGGTGGGGGTGGGAATGGTGGTGGTGGGGGCGGGGAGGAGGAGGAGCCGCTCGGGAAGCCGGCTAGGCGGGTGGTGCTCAAGTACGTGCGGGACGTGGAGGGGAGGTTCAGGGAGGTCCGGTTCGGGACGGGGATGCTTACTGATCATAGCCCCGGGAAGTATGAGGACTCGTTGAGGAGGTTGCGGTGGGGTGTTATGGAGGGGTATAGATAGTGGGCGGGATGAGGGACTCGATGACGGGTGGTTACTGAGGGTATGACGCTGCACTCATGGGTTCATGCCAGTGTCTGACAAGAAGAGCGGAGTCGCAGAATGGGCAACCTGCTCTGGCGAAAATATGTTCTGTTGCTTAAAGAACAGCAAGCCCCGTAATCCATAGTGCGGTCTGTCCTGCCTTCCTCAAGCCGGGAGAAGAATACAAAGCCATGGCAAGCGGGCATGATCAAGAATGTTCGTGTCGCTGAGGCCCAACGTTTGTCCCATGGAATTGTCCTCGACCAGCTGGCCGGTAGTGCACGGACCAATTGAATCCAGCGTTGAATGAGCCAACCATGGCGACTTGAACCAGGCTTCTCACCTATGACCAAGTTTCTAAACCAATTGTAAGTTGCTCCTCCGCATCAGAGATCTTACAGAGTACGGCGCAGTCATAAACGGAGGTATGTGGACGTCAATTTGCAACGCACCTCTAGTGACGCAGCGGTGCTGATGCGACAACAAATAGCGGGGCACGCTCAAGCAGAGAGACGCGCTCGAGGCAGTCTGTCAGGCCCGAGACCATGGCGCCTCCTGCGGAAGCCAGGCGCGATGAAGACGACCAGACCATGCAATCGGCTCCCGAGAACCAGACAGAGCTCAGGGAGGTTCGTAGACCAACTCCGAGACAGCCGAGGTCACAAGCCGAGTCCGCTCGAATCAGAGTGAAGAACCGCAGGCGAGAGTACCTGGACCGCAATCCTGGCTACTTCCAGTCTACAGAGCATGAGTTTTCAGGTAACAATCCTCTCTGTGATTCTAATCTTACTTCCAGCGATATGCGGCAGTTCCTTGTGATTGACAGCACCGTTGTCGAAACGGCCATGTGGATGTTTCGTGGCACCAACTAACCATTGCCGCAGACCCGCTTTTATACGACGAGCTCGTCCGGAAGTTCCAGACACCGGCAGAGCGGGAAGCAGATGGCAAGGCGAAGGGGTATGGTCGTGTGCTAGAGGGCTCGCTGCTCCGCGGCGAGGCGAGACTGGCGCAGCTTGCTGAGGCTACCACCACTGGCCAGGATGCGAGCGCGTCTAGGACATCGCAAGACGGATCCTCTCTTGCAGCTCTGCCATCTAATAACGCGCCGCTACGGGAGACGATAACACTCGAAGCGGACATTGCCACGTTGTCGACCCCGCCAACCAACAGAGAAGAGGCCACCGACCGGTGGCACGACTTTCTCAGGGCTCGGTTTGTCCGCGGCGGTGACGAAGACTTCGAGTACGAGAAGGTGGATGAGAATGACGACTACGACAGGCTTGCAAGGCAAGACGAGGAGGAGGCTTGGTTCGAGGACGAGGACCCTGACTGGGCCAGCACGGGCGGGGACGAGGAAGAGAGGCAGACGCGGCAGGATCGCATACTACAAGGCGAGACTGGCGTTCAAGACTACTGATGATGACCTTTTTCTGGTCAGAAACTGAAAGATTCCATTCCTGGGACTATCTTCAATGCAAGTTCTGGAGTTCACCCTGGATCATAGCCTCTCATCAGATCTATTTGCTTACACTTTCTTGAAAGTACTTCTCTAGATTCTGCAGCGACTCTGGATGTATCCTCCCGATCTTCATCACCCGCAGATTATCTTCGACCGTGTAGATGCGGCCGCAGTCCACCCTGGCAGCAGGCGAGAGGTACTGCTGTCCTTCTTCGATGATCATTCCCAAAGGGTCCCTCTCGATCTGCTCCTCCGGCTCGGGCTCGGGCGGCTCGATAGAAGCCGGGTAGAGCACGACAAAGTCCTTGGCTCGGCCTCGGCTGGGCTTCATGGCTCCTCTGCCACCGAACGTCGTGATGGCGAAGCACAGGGAGTGGTGCAGCCTCTTCCGCACCACGACAAACCATCGGAACTTTGCGAAGGGCTTCTGCTCGTGGAAGGCAGGGCATGCAGCTGACCAGTCCACGTCGGGATTTGCCGTGGTGGAGTCCTCCTGGGGGCCCGGCTCGAACCAGACCGTCTTGAAGATTCTCCCGATGGCAAAGAAGCGCTTGGGTTTCGCGACGACGCTGAACTCTGCACCAAGCGTTAGACAAGGCTGTAAGCTGTGCATGGGGCTACGGGATGAGCGCCGCCAGGAAATCGGGGGAAGAAGTGGTGCTTACGAGGATCAAGAGGGGTCTCGTATGGTCTAAGTGCCCTCGTCGGTAGCGCACCAGCAGCGGACGGAGCTAGCGGCGTGTCCAGCTTCGCCTCACCCAGTTGGTACTCCGTGTACTTGAGAATGCGCCCATCTGATGACAGTCAGCCCGGTGCGTCAAAGCTTCGTCCACCACAGTCCCTGGGACAAACTGGCCTCTTTCCTGCACATAGTCGCGATACTCTGGGTCCCAGTGCCAGCGGCCGCCACTTCCAGACTGCTTTGTGGGAGTCACATCTCGGGAACCCTGGGAGGCCGCGGTTTCAATGGCCTGCGGTGCACTTGGAGCAGACGTATCCGAGGACTCAGTGATAACTGTCCGCCGCAACGGCGTTAGCCTGATTTCCTCCTTGATGTTAGGTACGGTGCGCTCACCATCCCAACCGGCATCTGGCTGCTCGCGCGGTGGCGATCCACTGTACTCTGTCATGACGGGCTTTGATCGAGAGCGTGGACGTGATATGCCAATGCTACCAAATGTGGCGGTGTAAGCTCGCGCGATGGTATCCGGTCCAGACTTTTTAGGTATCGACCTTCTCACACTTTGCCGAGACTGCCAGCCAAAGATGACCCGCCTTCGGTGCCGATTACCTCTGCATTATATCTGTCGATTATGGCTGGCGAGACGCGCACTTCCAGGTAAGGTCGGACCAAACGGGTATCTGGTGACACAAATGCAACGACCGGAGAGGGGTCACAGTCATTCGTGAAGCTTCAGTCTATGAAGAGGGGGATATCGTCTTGACCATCAATAAAAACGAGTTCTGTTCGCACCCTTTGTGTCAAATATTAGGACCGAGCTACAGCTGTGGCGTTCGGAGACGTCAAGATCCCACGTCGTCAAGCTGAAGATATTTGGAGAAAAAGCGCCCCCGGCTCGGCCAGGGACACCGAAGCGCATCTGCAGCTCGGCCGCTTCCATCAACCAATCATGATTCCGCCTCACCTCCCGCGGTGCTGCATCCCTGGCTTCCGATGTTCGGCTCCGGTAATCGTCAATGCTGAATCCGGAGTCTGCCTTATCTGACCGAATTGGGCAGACTCATGCAGGTACAGGTGTACGACATCAGCCTGCTGTCTACGTTGGGTTGTCGAATTCCATTTGCACAGCAGAATGCGCTGAGCGAGATCACTGTTCATGCATCATCAGGTCATGGCGATATAAGGCGTGCATTGCATTTCGGATGCGACTGGGCGAATCAAGACGACTTTGTCAAGGGACAAGCACTGTTCCAGCACCGGGATTCAGTCACTACGCTGAGGAGAACACTCGGGGCAAGATACTGCCGGGGCATCGGTTTGTATGAGAGAACGAGAGTTTGTTTGTGTTTCTCAGATTCCCTCGAAGCTCGTGCGACTGAACCAGCTCCCGAAACCAAGCCAGTCCCCGTTCCTCAACCTCGATATGTCAACCGTCCCGGGCCTTCATGACCACTGACGTAGAACCAAAGTAATGCCTGCATTCCCTGGCCCCATCCTTCGCCTTCGCTGCGATGTCAAGAACCACTCCTTCGTCGAACCGTCCAGCGGAAGGACAGGTCGTAATTCGAAGTTTCCGGAGACAGATATCAAGCGTTTGGCTGCCCTGAGAAGTCGAGCTCTTGCATCATCGCTGCGAGTTCCTGCTCGGCCAGGCACTCGCCGATCTTATCACGCACCTGTTCGAGATGTTCGTACAGCCCGGGCACGTGAAACCTGAGGGCATGCAGGAGAACCTCCCTCTCCCAGACGAACAACTTGGAACCAACCTCCCGGATGTCCCCTCCTTGTTCCAGCTTGTCGGCTGCGCGCTCCATGTGCTGATCCATATCGTTAAGATAGCAACGGTGATCCTTCGGTGGGTAATAGGAGTAGATATCCGTGTTTTGTGACAGGAGCTTCGAGATGGCCCGGATGTTCTCCACTATCTCGACCTTGGGATCGGCGGTCTGCTAAACGGTGAGAGTTAGCTCTGGCTCGGGAGCATATGATGATGGCTGCAGGAGCGAGAAACCACCTACTGCAGCAGTCGTGGAGGAACTCATGGTGGTGGTAGTAGTGGGTTTATGATGATGGTGGTTTATTGTATTCGAGAATCCTCGACGCTGTATGTGTGCCTCTGTTCGCAATCTCTGGTAGTTGGTTGGTATGGGATGCTGGTGAAGCTGGAGAAGAAGGGAGACGGACAACAGCAGTGCGCAGGTTTATATACTGACTTGCTCTACCCTTCAGACACCCACGTGGGCATGAGCGTGGCAGTCATACACCGTCACGGTGATTTAGCACCGTGATTCCTACGAGTAGTTGTTGTCAGCTCGCTCTTCGGCAGAGTGATAATCTCAAGACTGGAGGCATCAGGACACACTTGGATCTGAGAGCTCAAAGAACGATCATAGTTGGCATCATAGACATGAGTCCACGCGTTCTTGGACCATCAGTCGGTCGTCTAGCCCCCACAGTCGGTGACAATGGGGCGTAATAGCAAACACATCCACCATTACCTTCCACTTGTATGCGCAGTGCTGCTCCGATAGATGTATAATGTGTATGAACCCCATATTGTGTTCTCCGAGACAACCTTTAGGCAGTGGCGCCTTCTCCAAGATCAATGTTCCCCAGCTCTGCCAAGCGCTCCGGCAGTCTCCAGAAATGAGCCCGCGAACTCTAGACCGACGCTGCAGATATTTTCCAGACGTTGTCCGGGATCTTCCAGCACGTGTGAGCATCCTTCTCCTAACAGCTTTTAAGACCTTCACCGACAGAACCCTTGCTAGCGTGTTGGACTTCTCTTTCAGAATTCAAGACGTGTGCGGATTGCATCGGCCGGCACTTGTGGTCTCAAGGGCTCTGTCCATGTCAAACACTGAGTAGGCAGCACTGTTGCCGCTGCTCCGAGCTCCCTCATCGGCCATGCTGGACGTATCAATGGGTATAGTCTTGCCGCTCTCTGCGGCTCTAAGCACGTGACTTGGTGAAGCTTAGTGGGAGTGTAGAGATCAAGGAGTTGAGGGCGGCGTGTTCTCCAGCCCGAGGATCAACCATTGCTTCGTACAATTCTCGGCTTAGTCGTTCTGAAAGTTCCTCTGTTCATGATTCCTTGTTGTTGTGTTTTGCCACGTGGGGGTCAGTCACGCAGCTCGGGACTAGATCACGGACAGCAGCTTTCGTTCATGCAACAAGTTCAGCCGGTCCAGCTAATTGCCCAGATAATTCTGATCTATTGACTGCGATCCTGTGAATACCTGAATGCCCTATCCCACCTTACGCCCTGAACGCAACACTAGCATGAACACTCCGATCGCCATAAGTTCCCAGTCTTCGAGCCGTTGCGCTTTGAGGCCTTTCCTTGTTCCCACAAGCAGCTCATCCTCGTTGACTTCCAGACCGACACCGTACCTTATCCTTTGCCCCCCCTCCCCCCCCCAAAAAAAGAAAAAAAGCCGTTCGATGACTGCCGGTCATATTTGCATGAGGGCGTCGTAGGATCCTGACTGTCTAGGCAGCTGAACTTCTCCATGCTGCCCGATGTCTAGGCCTTGAGAGATTTCTGCCACGTATCGAATAGATAATCCAGTTCCTTCAAATGCCCCTTAGCAGGTTTCTTCTTCGAGAAATCAAAGGGCTTCAACTGCATCTTCCAACCCGTGAACATGGAATGGGCAGACCGGATGGTCACGGTCGACCCGTCCTTTCCCATCTTGGTGGCTGTGTTCCCCATCTCCGCGACCATGGCCTGAAGTTCCTTGAAGTCTTTTTGCTCTGCTTTCGCGTCCGAGTCCGAGTCGTCTCCCGGTGGTGGAGGGCGGCCGCCCATGGTTTCATAATTGCTTTGAACATCAGAATCGATATCCTGCGACAGTTGCGCAAGGCCTCTGGCAATTCGGGTCCTATGCGTTGCACACTCGCACTTCTTCGTGCTATTGCAGTCCGAGCACTTCTGGCTCTGTTACAAGCTGTTAATTCCCACCCCTGGCATCTTGCTGCATAGAGATCAGATATAAACGAACGATTACTTACCTGTGTGCGCGTTGAACTGCTCATGGTGATGGCTTGGATACAGCTGCTGGGGATATGTTCAATTGGTTGTATGTGATGTGGATATTGTGTGTCTTGGATCTCTTTACTGGTTGACTTCTGCTGGTGAGGAGTGAAGTACGGGGAGAGGAGTGAGGGCGACAGCGGACAGACTTATATACTAGATTGATCGAATGCTCTGCTGTCCAGTTGGCAGGGCTTCATGTCGTTAAGTGCTGTCACGCTGATTCCATACTTCTGTTAGCAACTTGTCTTGCCAACCCACCTCGAGAGCCTGTACGTTGGTGAATCGGTCATAAAGGAGGAGATGTTGGCAGGCCTGCTTGCCCGACACTGGGAAAACAGCTGAATTTTGTCAACCGCCAGCAGATTTGACATTTTCCTTGACATCAGCCTTTTTGTTGCTTCGTCTACCAAGCAACATGATATACTCTCCGGTGGGACCTCGGCTGGGTTGTCCAGTTTCGATCGCAGGTCTACTGGCCAAATTGTACAAACACCTCGTCCGCACTTCACGCCACTGCAAGAGTTTGACAGAAGGAACATCCAAAACTCACAGCTCGTCTCCCAGCCCCGCTGCTTCGCCACCGACAGCAAAGCGTACTACCAGCCGTCGGAAACGCGGCTCAGCATCGACCTTTAAGAAGGGAGAAACTACGATGCGGGGGTTGGATGAGTTGCTTGACGGCGGCGTCAATATCGACAAAGAAGCCATCCAGGACGTCTGGTCCTATCCATACCCCATATCCGGCCACATATCTAGACAGCGCGTAAGCACCGAAAATGTTACCAAAGGTAAGATCCCAGCTGGACTGGCTTAACGCTACGAATCATATTTTCGTAGGCACAAGCAAACGAGGATTCTCTGGTCATCCTGAACTTGTCATGTCCACACGGCACCTAGAAATCCATCATCCCAAGCCATATTCAGTCACTGTCTGGTGGGGTGGCATACTTGCAGGCTACACATATTCCCTCTCACACTACTGTCCAACGGGTTGCACTGAGATCATCACAGCTGTTCCCACAGTTATTCTCCCGTTCCCTCTTCAGTTCCTCCCGGCAAGTCTCATTCATGCCCGTACAAAGAGTCTTCTTCCAGGTACACATGTTGACGAATATGCAAGGGGCGTAGAGCCTATTCCTTGGTTAGAAGTATCCACAGTGCTTGTAGTGGGCGGAGACCAAAGAGTACTTCAAGATGATATATGCGTGTCTACCTCAGCTTTTAAGTGCGCCGTCCAAGGGCGGTGTGAATAGCGATGATAGCCAACGCAACGTGTAAATATCTTGTAAAGCCCCAAGCTCTTTGCCTTGTGCTGGGATGGGAACTGGGATTCTCTGCGGTTGACGAGGATAAACGTACAGTACATGCGTTTGGAATATAGTTATCCCGCAGCCGACTGCCCCCACCACCGCAGTCGTTAACGTCGTGTGTGAAGTGTGAACGTCGAGGAACCTTGAGCCCCATCCACGCCGCCAAATTTACCAGCGACAAGATGGCGTTTGAAGAGATAAGCCTTGAAAAGGTAGTCCTCAAGAGTTCATCAGAGTTTCTCTTCTTGAAGATCTGATATGTTACAGGCTATTACAGACATCCTTCAGACCCAGAGGGCTATCAGGGTTGCCGTGTTCCTCAGAGCCAAATCCCCTCTCTGCCATCTCCAGGGAAAGGAGATCATAAGTAGGGCGTGCTCTACACTCCATGTCGATCCAGTCCAAAGTCATGCCAACTTTTTGATGGAGTGGAAGTGGCCTCGGTTGACCATCTTCGTCTTTGACCTCTGGTATGACCAGTACGACCGGGCCACGGCACATCACAAGGTCGATCTTCCCGTTCTCCTGGTCGATTATGGCAAGAAGTATTCTGTCGTCAAGCTGGCAAGCCGCGAGTTCCGAGACGAGGCCAACAATTATGTTGCAGAACAACACAGGCTTGAGGGCTGGGATGCGAAACCGCCGTTCTTCCGCGACCAGACTGGCCCGACGCCAACATACCCAAACCCACGAGACGTCAAGATAACGGAGGCTGACGGAACGATACGCCGTCTGGTGAAGACACCGCCGCCTGAGTCGGATTCGGCGATACGGCGCGACTGAGGGAAAGACGGGATTGCATTTGAGAAGCCAAGGTATTCGCCGCAAGGATGTGGCAGGCGTCCGGCTACGGGGAGGGTCATATCCGAACGCGCTCAGGAACAAGTAGGTACCTATAGACATTCTGCAATACGACGGTACACTGTTGGTGGGCGACCTCTAACCCCGCAGGTATGAAACATATTCGAAGGTCATCACTCAAGCCCATAAATATCGCCCATCTCCTCATCCATTTGCCCTTGATCCCCCTTCTCCACATGACTCTGGTCCTGCGCATCCCCCTCACTCTCTTCCTCCTCGACAGCCATCGGCTCCCAAAACACCGCCGTATCTCAAACCTTTGTCTCCCGCACTCTATTCTTCTCATAATAAAACGCGCCATACTGCACGTCAAGATGGCGATTCCATCCATTAACCTCCAGCTCCTGCTGCTGCGTCGGCTGGCCAGAGTAGTATAATCAGTGGACATAAATTTCGATCCACCCCCACAATTCCCAGCCACCACTATTCTCACTACCTATCTTAGGAATACTCTATATACTATAATACTACTACAATCCTACTATATTTAGATATTCTAAATACTTTAGAAATAGGACTTTCTAATAATACTATTAATACTTTATATACTATCCGTTAAAGTCGATAATAGCCTTATACTTCTATATTATCGAGTCTATAAAGCTAAGAAAGAACTCCTCCTTAAAATCCTCCTATACTTCGACTACAGTTCGAACTAGACGATCTATTATTACTTAGCTCTTAGACATATCCCCTAGTTCCAGATAGCGCTTATAGATCTCTTATTTTAGTAGTTTTTAAAGATTTTCGATAGGGTTAAGGTTAGGAGAATATACTAGCTAGTTAACTAACTTAACGCCGTTTTCTATAGCCTAAAGCTAGATCTAATCTTATACTATTCGCGCCGTATAAATTAAGGCGTTATTTTAGACGAATATACTACCTAGCTTATAAATAGTTAGTAGATTTTCTTTAAGGTAATCGTATATAACGCGGCTGGTAACGCTACCGCGTACCGATTTAAGATCTCCTATTAATAGGACAAGCGATATACCGTAGCGAACGTTAAAGGTAGCCTAGAATATTTACAAGTATCTTATTAGCTTCCTCTTTAGCTATACATTCTAAGGTTTAAAACGTTTGTACTAGACTCGCGTTAATATTAAGTAATTCTACTTAGTATATAGGGATTATCGATTTATATTATAGTAGAAAACCTATTTTTACTTCTTTTTATCGCTACGTTAAATTGTACTCTCGTTAGAAAAGATCTAACGCCGCTACTATAAGGGAGGCTTCCGTATATAGAGTCTCGCGAATTCTAGTCTTTTAGCCGTGTATTCTAACGTTAATTTTAGCCTATAAAGAGCCTTAGAATATTAGATACCGTATCGGATAAGTTCTCTCGTTATAGTACGGATAGAACATGCTAAATTAGCCTTCTCGTATAGTTCTTCCGAAGTAATAAAAGGATCTTAATTAATAAACCGGAAGAGATACCTTATATCGCGTTCTATAATAGGGCAACTTACATACGAGGTTGGGAACCTTACGTATTAATAACATGATATATAGGCTTATACCCCGTATCTAAAAAGAAGGGGAGTTTGTAACTCGTACTTCTTCTTATCCTCTTAGTTCTTTAAGATTTAGTCTATATAAAAGAGACCTTCTCGTTTCGTAGCCGTTAATTAATAGTATACTTATCGTACCTTTATCTAGCCTTATAGTACTATATAAAAAGTCTTTTATAATTCCTAAATCTTCTTTTGATAGGTTATCTAAAGTAGTACGATAATACGTAGAACTAGTACTTTAAGCTCGTCGGGCCCGTTTACCCGCCGTAAAAGTAAGGAACTAGAAGAGTTCTCGTAGAATAATATAACCCTCTAAATGCCTACGTATTATATATCGGATATTAAACGTACCCTAAATAAAACCCTAATAATACTAGAACGGTTATATATAAAGATAACTTGTCTTAAAAAGCTAGTCTAAATCAAAAATAGGATCTAAGAACTATAAAGTATACTAGCCGAATCAACTACGATATATTCGCGTCGTTTATCCGACTCCTTTTCGGATTATTATAAATTAAAAATAAAGAATATTCTATTATTTACCTTGAAATTCAGCCTATAATAAGGTAAAAAGTAGATTAATAATTTGAAATATAGTTTTAAAGGTATTCCTCGTAAATACTATACTAATAAAAAGAGAGTCTTTAAAAGACTTAATAATATAAACTCCTAATATCGGGCTCGATAGGACTACTACGTTAACGTAGAGCGATTAAAGAACCCTAATTTCGACGACGAAATATAGGCCTATTTCGAATACTAGACCTTTTCCCTAATCCAAAATACCGGTAACTTAAAGGTTAATATAGTTAACGCCCTTAATAAGGTTAAATAATAGCCAAATTAGTTACTATAAGACTTTAATACCTACCTTAATTCTTTTAAATAATATTTCCTACGTTAGATAGAGAAGAACTATACCCTATCCTTTCTTACGAAGCTAGACCTAAAGTTTAAAGAGTATATTAAGTAAAACTATAGTTTAAAGCTACTATAGACTCGGGACGAGATAGTTTCGCTTACGATCTACTATACTAATACTTTTAATTCGAATAATAAACGATAACGAAAGCTTAAGAACCGTACTACTAGTCTAAGTAGTTAAGGCTAAGGGTTATCTTAAAGGTTTAATTCCTAAGGAGAATCTAAAAGGGCTCGTACGATTATAAATCGGGGACGTAAAGATTATAATTCGTCCTTATCTTAGGTATTTACTATAACCGGCAATCCTACTAATACTTCCGATAAATAACTTCGTTATTTTATTTATAATAGTACCGAGTACCTTATACTGGACTATTCTAAGCAAGTAAAAGTCTATATCGGAAGAACTATATCGTACTAAGGCTATAAAGGCTGATCCGGTAGCTACCTTTATATCGAAGAACTCCTAGACTCCCCAAAAGCTAAGGTAAAATAGTTTCTCCTATAAACTCTTCCGACTACTCTACTATAAGTATAACTCGTTATTTCGTAATACCTATTTAGATTTATAAAAATTCTACCCTCGAAATATATACGGATTTAAATAGCTATACCGAAGTTAATCTAATTAGTATTCAATTTATATATTATTACTAGTTACTACCTATAAAGTTAATTGTCCTACTAATTAAGGTAATTAACTATTTAT
Source organism: Coniochaeta hoffmannii (assembly GCA_030052785.1). Lineage (NCBI taxonomy): Eukaryota > Fungi > Ascomycota > Sordariomycetes > Coniochaetales > Coniochaetaceae > Coniochaeta > Coniochaeta hoffmannii. Next base: position 72,282 of record JANBVN010000030.1, read on the forward strand.
ATATACCTACTTATAATATTTAAACTATTTATTTAATATTGTAAAATAGTTAAGGTAACGAAAAGACGGTAGAACGTCCTTATATCGCTATCGATTGGGACTTACGATTAGATAGAAATCCTATTTTATTATCTATAACTACTCTCGCAAACCTACAGATTTATCTATCTTTTTAGAATCGCTAATAGTAGTTTAAATATTAACGTATAGATTTCTATTTATTAGGGTCTTATAACTTTAAATGTATAACTCGAAACCTTACTAAAGTTTATACGATTAAATAAGTATCGAAGTTACTATTCCTTAGTTATAATACTATTATTAAACTAGAAATAATAAGTCTCCTATAAAAGTTAGCCCTTTAGAACGATATATTCGAGTCGGATAAGGCTAGTATTCTTCTTCGAAGTAAAGCTACCGATTATATAATCGAACTATAAGAAGAAGAATCTCCTCTCTATAGTCCGATCTACCCTTTATCTTAACGAGAACTAACCGAATTACAAACGTATTTTAACGATAACTTAAATACCGGCTATATCCGCCTATTTAAAAGTCCAGCTAGAATACCTATTATTTTTATACCAAAGAAAGATAGAATATTACGATTGTATATTAATTATTATAGTCTTAACGTTATAATAGTTAAGAACCGTTACCTTTTACTCCTTATTTCTAAGATTCTTAACCGTATTATAAAGATATAATACTTTTCTAAGATCGATATAAAAGAGGCTTATTACTATATTCGAATTAAAAAAGATAATAAGTAAAAGATTACTTTTCGTACTCGTTATAGCTATTATAAGTATTTAGTAATACTATTTAGTTTTACTAATACTTTTACTACTTTCTAAAATTATATCTATTTGACTTTATATAATCTTAAGGATAATTTTTATATTATTTATTTAGACGATATTTTAATCTTTTCTTTAGACCGGAAAACTTATCTTTATTATATTAAAAAAGTATTAGATCGGTTATAAAACGCTAAGTTATATACTAAATTTAATAAGTACTTCTTTTTCTATAATAAAGTCGAATTTCTTAGTTATATTATATTTTATAATAGCGTTACGATAGATATTCGTTATATTTATATTATTACTACTTAGCCGATTCTCTATAGTTATTATAATATTCAAGTCTTTTTAGAATTTTATAATTTTTACTACCGTTTTATTAAAGATTATTCCTATATTTATATACCTTTAATAGTACTATTAAAAGGTAATTAATAGGGTAAGAAGGCTAGAATCCTAATTTTTAAAGTCGCCGAAATCTAAGTATTTTAATAGCTAAAAGACGCTTTTCAAATAGTACTACTATTATACTATTTCAATCTACGACTACTAATTCGAATCGAGATAGATACTTCTAAGTATACTATATTAGATATACTATCTTAACCTAATAAGGTATATATCTAGTACCCTATAGCGTTTTAGTCTTATAAGTTTAGTAAAGCTAAGCTAAACTATAGAACTCCAAATTAAAAGCTTTTTACTATTATTAAATCCTTTCGTTATTAGTAGTACTACTTTAAAAGTAGTAAGTATATTATAGAAGTTTTATCAAATTATACTAATTTATAAGCTTTTATAAGGTAAACTAAGTTAAATAAACGTTAAACCTACTAGTATATATACCTTATACCCTTCGAATTCGTAATTAAGTATCGAACTAGGAAGAGTAACCCTACTAATATACTATCGAGACAGCCTAATTATACCGAAGAGATATCCTCGTATACTAAACTTCTCTCTCCTTTACAATAGAAATTAGCTATTTAAGAAATCGTTATACTAGCCGAACTAGCAAACTAGGATAATACCTCCCCGGATTTAGAAGATAACAAAGAATTATAATAAGACTAGCTTAACGAAATACCTTTAAAGGATAACGATTCCCTAACTATATATAATAAAGATATTAATAAATTAGAAATAGTCTCTAATATCGATAATAAGATCTTTTACTATAAACTAATAATAAAGTAATTTATACTAAAGGTAACGGTATAATCCCTTTATTTTGTAGAATCTACTACTAGTAACTAAGGCTTTAAAGATATTCTAATACTTATTATATATTTCTAAATAATAGATATCGATATATAGAAACTAATTAGCAATCTATAGATAAATTGTAATTAAAACGTTTAAACTAACTAATTAATATATAAAAGACTTTTATACTTTCGGAATAAGGTATATATACTTAGTTCCGAAGTCTTATACTAAGAATTACTATAAATCTATTATAATAACTAACTAGCAAAATACTTTAGTATCGGATAGACTACTAAACTACTATAATATAAGTTTTACTAAATTAACTTATATAAAGATATAAAGTAATATATAAAAAAATATAGAATCTACCAAAATATAATATTAAAATGTTACTATCTTTATAAAAAATTAGAGTTATTATTATACCTTAAAGAACCTTTTATAGAACTTACTATAGATTTTATTACCGGATTACTAGAGATGGTTTTCTAAGGACGTTTCGTCGATACAATCCTAGTAATTATTAACCGATTTACTAAATTCTCATTATTTTTTCTTATCGTAACGATAATAACTTTAATAGACTTAGCCGAATTATTCTACTAAGAAGTCGAACTCTACTATAGTATACCTAAAGGTATCGTTTCGGACCGAAGATCTATTTTTACTAGCCAATTTTGGTCCGATTTATACTATTTTAGCTAGATTAAACGAAGATTATCAACTACTTTTTATCCGTAAACTAATAGCCAAATAGAACGAATAAACCAAATTTTAAAATACTACCTTCGATATTTTATAGTAGGTTAATAAGTAGTATAACCTATACTAATTTATACTACTAAGTATATATATAATAATACTATTAATGCTATAACTTAAACGTTCCCTTTTAAAGCTTTAATAAGCTATAACTCCGAGTTCTACCTTCGAAACGAGGACATTTTTAATAAGAAAGGGGTACTAACCGTAAACGATAAACTAATTAAACTTACGAAACTACGTAAGAAAATAGCAAATTAATAGAAAATTACTACAAACCGATAAATAAAAGCGTATAACTAATAGTATTAACCGATCTCCTTTTATAAGAAAGTTTTAATTATACTATCGACTAAGAATTTATAATTCAAAGGTTTAAATAGAAAACTTATACTAAAGTTTATTAGGCTATTTCGTATTCTAAATGTTATTAGATCTTAAATATATTACTTTAATCTCCCAAAGTAGTACGAAAAACTCTATAATATATTTCTAGTCTCCCTTTTAAAACTATAATATATATACTAAGGTAATCTCCTAAACGATTATCTCTAAATACTAGAATTTAAAGATAACGAAAAGTAGGAAGTCAAAGAATTTAAAGAAGAAAAAGTTATCGATAATAAACTTTATTTCCTCGTTAAATAGAAAAGTTAGCCTATAAAATATAACTAATAAATTATAGAATCGGATATTTATACTCTAAAATTAGTAATATAATTTAGGAAACGAATTACGAAATAGTCGAAATAGTAATATAATATAGACGTTACGTAGCTAAGGAATATACGATACCAAATTGTATTATAACCTATAATATTCTAGTTTTACTACTATTCTAAAGTTACCGAAACCGGACCGAACTTTTAAAAATATTTAAATAGAAAACCAAACGAAAAGGAACTAACCTACTACTTTAAATCTTATCGATTATATACTTAAGAAAATCCTCCTATAACTTATCTATAAACGTAACGTTATTCTTATTAAAGAACCGAGAAAATACTAAACTAATCTTATTATAAAAGTATAACTTCGTAACCGCCTATATATAATAACTCTTATCGTTATACTTTAGCTAATATAACTACGTACCGTAAAAAATATAACGCTAAATTATATTTGTAAAATCGTAATCGGATATAAAATAATATAAAGCTAAGACTTACTAGCGGGTATAGACCTAATTAAAGAAGTGTTTATATAAAGTCTACATTATAATTAATTTATATAAAGATTATAGATATAAAACGTTAAACTTATACTACTAACTTTCTTCTTCTTAGTATAACTAAGTAAAGCGACTTTATAATAAGTAATCTTTATAGCCTCGAAGCCCTTAATTAACTTAAACGCTACTATAATAAGACTACGCCGGAAGTCAGCTTCCTAAGTTACCTCTAGTACGCTAATATTCTCGGGATTAAAGTAGAAGTTAAACTACTCTATTAATATACTAGTATCCGAAATATTACTAAACATTAGAATAATCGGCTATATTTCGTTAGCGTATCGTCGCTATATTATATCTCGTTAAGATTAACTTATAATATTATAAACTCGCTTATAATGGGTATAAAGATAGTAGAGAATCGATATCTTAATGTTAAAAATATACTAAAGAATAGGTAGTACATTAGTATTAATATCGTAGCTTTTATTAATAAAATATAAATAAGATATATAGAACTTTTAGGCTATAAATACCAGGTTATAATCTAATATATAACGAAGTATAATAGTAATATTATAGATAATTAATAGAAACGTTAGAAATACGTAAGGGTATTAACGAAGAAAAGAAGAGTATAAAAGAATCGTTAGAAGAAAAGAAGATAAAAAGGAATAGTAAATGAATAAACGGTAATTTATTTATATTTCGTTAGTATAACGCGTACGGACTACTACCGAAATCTACCTTCCTATACTACCTTTAAACCCCACTTCTCCTATACTATCTACTATAGCTCTAATACTATACCTCTATTTTCTATCTTAGTTACGATAGCGATTCGGCTATATTACTACTATAACAAATAAGAATATTCGTATCTCGAGAGAGAGGATAATTATAATAGGGTAACTTATATACGAGGTTAGGAACCTTACGTATTAATAATATAATATATAGACTTATACCCTATATCTGAAAAGAAGGAGAGTCTATAACTTATACTTCTTCTTATCCCCTTAGTTCTTCAAGATTTAGTCTATATAAGAGAAACCCTCTCGTCTTATAGCCGTTAATTAATAGTATACCTATTGTACCTTTACCTAGCCTCACAGTACTATATAAGAGGTCTTTTACACGTTCTATAAGGATTCGTAGGCATCCTAAATATTAGAGTAACTTCGTAGACTTTTGAACGTCGTACCGTTTGAGGATACTAGATATAGATCCTATAGAAATACCCTCGCGCCTTACGATATTACGGTACGAAATTCCTACCGTTTAGAAAGCTATAATCCTCGCCCTCTTATAAGGAGAATAGTACTTTCTTAAAGCCTCCGAAGGTAGACTAGGAGTATTAGGAGCCATTGAAAAACAGGTGGTAGTTATACTAAAGAAGAGCGCGACGCGTCGAGGCGTAAGGTGGATCGAAATTTATGTCCCCCCACTATATACGATCCCCTGCCGTATGCCGTCGAGGGAAACCTCCGTCTGGCGCGTTATGCCCTGACATCGTCGGATGCCTTGCACGAGGAAGCGGTAGAACGCGACGCGCAGGGGAATTCCCGTTCGGATTGTCCCGCGGTAGGACCCAGCAATCGACGGAGCACTTGTCGTGGTTGATAGACGACGGTCGATCGGCTTTAAACTGCAGCATGAGCAGAGCGGCCCCGTCGAAACACATGATTTGAGGGCAGGCGTATTTAAATGCGTACCTGGGGTTCATAGGTTTGTCAAAGCCTCTCCTTAATTCTGTTCCCTGCGACGTGGTAGAGTCACTCACCCCCGAAGTTCGCGCCCGAGCATCACACTACTATTATCCGGCTTTCTGCCACCTTGTTGCGTCCAGAATTCTTGTCTAATACGCTTCCTTTTCATCTCGACGATGAGGGCACACTGTTTCGCGGCCCCTTTACCGACGGTATACATCATGTTCGACCACCTTGATTTTATTGTCATCAGTCAGTGGCCCGGCCTCGGCGACCTGTAAGACCGCCGGATAGTGTTCGAAGGCCGGAGGACGACGTTGTATATCTCGTGGTGGAACCAGTTCGCGACGTCGGACTCGCTGTGGAAGCGCCACGACCGGGCGTTGGGGGGGTATGCTGGGAGGGCGAAGCGGTACTCGTCGTCGATCATTGCTGGCTGCAGCTGTGGTTCGAAGGTTGCTTGGGTGTCGTGGTTTTCGACTTGCCATGTGCAGACGCTGGTCCTCTTCATATTGATCGGCGGATGATCGCTTACGCACGACTTTTTGGACTGCGTCTGGTACCCTGTCTCGCGTATGGGGTTTCTGGGGTGCTCTAGGGCCAGCGCCTGGATGGTAGACATAGCTGAATTTGATCTGCCGGGGTCGACCAGTTGTCTCTGTCGGTTATGCCTGCGTGTGTCTGTCTGCCATATAGATATAGGTCTCCGAGTCACGTGCGTGCGTTCATAACCATGCTCGCGCTACCCCGGAACCACCAGAACAGAATGGTCTGGACAAATCTATCACCACAGGACACAAGACCCGAAGCCTTAAACGAGTGACGCATTAGCTCTCTTGCCCAATTTCCTTGAGTCTCTTAAACAGCCAGCAGCGATTTTTACTCGCCACTCCCCTTCCCTTCCAACTCTAACCAGACATAATAGTACATCCTCACCTGTCCAGGGACTCTTGAACCGCATAACGCCTAAACCCCTGCACGCCATGCACGTCGGTGAATCCGCCCCTGAATCACCGCCAGCCTTCCCATACCAGGTCTGCAACTCTTGTCGCGCTCCCCTCTCCCCTACCTTTTTACTTCCCAACCCTAACCACCACCCCCCCAGTTCCGCCTCGGCCTCAGCCTCGTCTACGGCCTCGCCCGTCCCATAAGCGTCATCGTCTCTTCGGACCCCGACGACGGCATCGAGCGACAGACGTGGCACCACGTTCTCCGCGTGCAGATCCACCACGGCGTCATCGCCCGTATCATCCGCTGGCTTGACTCACGCCCGTTCCTACCCTCCTTCCTACGGACCCGTCTGACAGCATGGTTCCCCGGCGCATTCCTCCCCGACACCGTCGTGCTCAAGGGTATCAAGCCGGACTGGGACGATGAGTTCGCCAACGAGGTGAGGATGTACGACCGCCTCCGGCCTGTCCAGGGAACCGTTGTGCCGGTATTCTACGGCGTCGCGGCGGGACGCGGAGAGGACGGGAAGGAGGAGCGAGCGCTGGTCATCTCTGATGTTGGGGGACGGCAGCTGGGTGGTGTATCATATGCTGAGCACAGCCTTGATGAGCTAAGGGGAATGGTGAAATTGGCGTTGGAGGCGATATATCGGCTTGGGGTTTCACCGACGGATGCTAATCTCAGTAATTGCCTTGTTGTCGGCGATCGGGTTATGGTTGTCGACCATGAGCAGGACGAGGAGCTCCAGGAGGAAGACTTGAAGGAGTGGTCGTTGGAGGAAATTGTTCAGGGTATGGTTGATAGTATCATGGAGCGACATCAGGCTGTGCACGCGCCCAAGGAGAAGATGGATGTCGAGGCTGCGAGGAGGGCGAATGAGAAGTGGAGGGCGAGGTATGGGCCTGCTGCGTTAGGGATGGGTTTGGGTAGGGCACAATGTGGTGGCGGCGGTGTGGCAGGTGGTGGGTGATATGACGAAAACCAGGTAGAAATGTTTTCTTTGGTTTACTGCCGCTGGGGATTCGGTTGTTATCAGTGTCGCTCCCGGTTTTGTTGAGGTGTCTGTTGTCAGACGTTCTGTCAGCTATGGGTAGACGGGATATTTGTGAGAAACTCGGCCGCTTGCTCGCTCTATAAGCGACTGTAGACCCGATAGGACTCGTCTTGCCGTCAAGCTTGAACGAATCCGAGTGTGCAGGGCTGGTACTATTTCCTTCTGGCTACCCCTGGATAGAAATTCTCGGCTACTTCATATCCAAGGTTTCATCTCGGATATCGATTCCATTTCTAGACGAGCTGAGTCTCCGAAGCTGTATGGCGGCGATGGTGATGGAAATGGTGAAATCGATTCAAGACAAAAGAGGCAATACTCACGACGCCGGAGACCTGAGAGGATGCCTAGCAAGTCAATTTTGACACATCTAAAGTAGCCTCTGCCTCTGCCGCTGTTTACCTAGACCCTCTTCATTCCTATTGTTGTTACCAGCCGCGCCCGATTCCCTCTTACCACTCAGCTAGGTCACCCAATATACCACAGACTCCTTCCTCTAGACGCCCTTATTATCATGCCATGCCGACAGGCCCTGAAGTACTACTACTACCACCACCGGCTCCTTTCATAACGTCGAGCATCTGTTCTCTCGCAATGACTTCGTCGACAAGTTCACGAACCTTGAAGCCGATCTCCGCAATTTGCTTGTGAATGTGTGATCCCTCGTGAATAACCTGGCGCATGAATGTCGATTGACTGGACGGAGATCTACCAGGTGGTCCACAATGTTGAAAAGTAGTGAAAGGAGGCCCGTGTCTCTATTACGGGCCGAGAATAGACTTTCACTTTCAGGAAACTCCCGCTGCATTCGTCATGGTGGGAAATGGCAGGATTGGATATGTTGGCGGCGTAAACGGCGAAGAAAATAGTGATGCCGTCGTCTTGGAGATGCTCGGCTTAACTTCTTCATTGACAGTCTCCATATTCAAAGGTCTGCCAAAGTCGTGGAATAGCTACATTCATGGAGTGGTTGATCTTGCAAGGGGACCCGAAGAGCCACGTTGGCAATCTTACACTTCCAATCTCAAGCCTGCCGCAAACGGCCCCTGCGTTGCCACAAGCAGCATCACGCGGCCGTGGACTGCCACACGCCGCGAATATGCAAGGACGGGCTGCTGACTTTTCGTCGACTGTCATATGGCGAAATGGTCGTTGTGCTCCACGCGGCTGATCTGCCTCACATCCCAGAGGCTAAACCTGGTTGTTCAACCTCTCTTGTGGTTCTTGGTGGCGTTCTATGTCACTCCATCCCGTTCTTCGCGTTCTTTCCACGAGACTGATCCAATTATGGAGAGGAGTGGTTTTCTCCAACAGATCTATCGGGAGCCTAACAGCCTCTTACCCCAGCGAAAGACTAGATAACACCTTCCCAGTATGTGGCCAAAGGCTAACGGGAGACCAAATCTGTACCACGTCAGGGGCTGCCAGAGCCTGACCGCCGGCACTGTTATGTCGCTGCCGTGTCCGCTCTTCACAGGCGCATGTTCCACCGGCTTCCCGGAAAAGGCCTCGACCGCCTCCAGCACAATCCCAACGGTCTCCTCCGGTTTACTCAGAAACGGTGAATGGCTCGTCCGCAGCTCCCTGTGCTCGACAGTTGTGCCCATTTCTCTCGCCATGCCCACCGACAGCCGTTGCGCGACCACCGGCAGCCCCTTATCTTCGACGGTGCCAATGTACCACGCAGGCACATCCATCCACCCAGCATAAGAGTATTCCCCGCCCTCAAACAACGCCTTGAGACTCTGGGGAGTCAGCTGAGAGGCCCAGTAATCTGCTTCCTCTGCTGGCAAGTCGTGGTAGAACAGCTCGCGTGGGGGGGTGACGATATCTGCGAATCCCGTCTCCTTGTTCACGCGCCAGGCGGGAGGTGGACGGCCAAAGAACGGGTCCATGAACGAAAGCCCCGTCAGGGTGAAGCCGGAGGCGATGAGGATGAGACCGATCACGTGCCCTGCGGTCCGTGTCTGGGACTGGTCTCCTGTGTGTCCAGCAGGAGTCGATGCTCCCCGCAAGGGAGAAGAGCTGCCCTTGTTGGCGGCGGCAGCCCGTGGTCGCGCGAAACCCTTGATAGCACTGTTGCCAACCATGCCCCCATAGGAGTGAGCGACAACTATGACGTCACGTCCGTCGCTCGTTTCGCGGGATATAGCTTCGCGTGCGGCATCGAGATCATCCTTGAAGGTAGCAGCTGGGTCCCCAGTCGTTGAAGGGAGAGTGATCGCCACGCATTTCAGCTTGTGCCTCTCCTGCAGGAGCTTGATGATCTTGCTGTAGCAGGTAGGTCGGTGCCAGGCGCCGGGAACGAAGACCAGGGTTGGTAGATCAGACATTTAGTGTGTGGCTGGCTGCAGCTGCGGAGTTGTAGCATGGGACTGGAAGTTATACCGCAAGTCTTAATCCGTTGCAAAGTGAAGCAGAGGCAGGAGTAGGATTTATATCGCAGCGCGAACTGAGAATCGATCGGAGGATATCGGGTCTCTGGCCAAAGCATTGAAATTGAAAGATAAAATTGCGGAGGATTACAGTAAAGGTACTCATGGACGGTGGAGCCTTTCAGTGTAACACCTTGCCTGAATAAGGTCCCTAAAGCAAAGCACCGGACCTTCAAATGCCTGCTACCTAATTGGTTGGAAGCCCTGTGAGAAATGGCCGACGAAAGTGAACGACGTGCATCACAAGCTGAAGCTAAGGTAGATTATTAAAGAGAGCAAAGGCGACAATTCGTCGAGGACGCTTCTCATCAAAATGCACACGCACAGGTGACGTATGCTGTGCTTGGATGCCGTAGAGCTGAACCTGCACACAGAAGAACCAAGGATCAACTCTAATAGGCGGTCAAGTCATCAATGAGTTGGAATACCACCACATTCTGTTGATATCATTGAGCAATAGACGAGACGAGGATCATCCGAAGAGTCATCGCTATCGAAAGCGTCTTTCAGCATCAAGCAGGCGCGAGATGTCATGAAATCGGAACCACTTCGCTGCTTTATCATATTCTCTTCAGGACAGTCTGGTCGAACACTAGCCTTAGGTCTAGTCGAGTATGCTACGATACACAGCTTATTTCGCAGCGAAATCTCGATCCAGAGGTGTACCCCTGGCTAATCGTTCTGGGCCGAGGCTCCCCGGAACAATTGGCGTAACCGCTCTAGATACCGATCCCTTTCACCAACCTTTTCACGAATGAACTCTGAAGCGCCAGGTGTCCAATACGGAGCCACTATCCGCTCAAAGTCTTTCCAGTCCCTGGATGCCCCATAGAGGGGCTGTATGTGCTGGAGAAACACGCCGTACAGCCCGTTGAAACTGTGCACGGCACTGAAGTACCAGAAGTTGCCGTTAGTCCACCCGGCCCTCATGACGTCTCCGTAGTGAACACCGACTATATACGCCTGCACCTCCAGCTCCCAGATAGCCATGAACTCTTCATGTATCGCACGGTAGGTGTCCAAGTGCTCGTCTGTGAGTTGGTCTATAGCTCGACCGGTCAGCCAGTATTGCGGATGGAGCATCTCAGCCGGCTGGGAACATGTCCATCCGAGATCGATGAGGCATGTCACCTGCCAATTTTCGTCCACAAAGATGTTGCTAGGGTGAAGATCTGTCAACATGAGGAAAAAAGGCCCATGGCGGAGTTTCCGTTCTGTAAAGTGTGGCAAAACAGCCCGCATGATGGCTAGAGTGGATAGTTGCGACTGTCCGTCGGAATAGTCGAGGATGAGTTGGGTTGGTGGCGGATACGGCTATCGTGGCATGCCAACAGATCCAGCACATAGGCATCGGTGGTAGCGTAGGTTAGATCCCGGGGGATGTTGGTTGGGATGGCCTCATTTTCGAGCTGGTGGAGCTGAAGTGTTAATGGCCGGTTTGTCAGGCTAACGATAGCATGGTCATCTATGGTCAACGAGCCGATTCGAGGGAACTGAACTTGTGCCAAGGAGAGCATGATCCGAGCAATGTCCCGAACGAGACTTGTCCTTTTGTTGTCATCATTGCGTAGGGTGTGCCAGGACTCCGATAGCATGCGTCCGTCCTCCACATAGCCCGGTAACATATATCCGGACCCAAGTTTCCCTCGCCGGGGATGAGCCGCGTAAGGGGACGGGATAGGCTTTCCCAGCATCCACAACATGAACCGTCGCACATGCCAGGTGAGCCGCGGGAGGAGAGGCGCTCGATCAAGGGCCGTGAACTGCAAAGTAACCCCGATGTCAGCACAGGTCGTCGCGACGCGGCGGAACTGGGGTGTTTCTTACGCTGAGGCCACTAGGCAAGCCAAACCCCCAAAGGCGGGGTGTTGGCACTGAATGACAGTGGGATCGCATCCACGCGTACGTCGCGACCTCGCAGCGCAGCTTCTCCTCGGCGTTTCCAGGGTGAGTCGACTCGCCAATCTTGTATGGTAAGGGAAATCTGATCACGACGCTTTTCGCAGCGTTGATGTAGATAGGGATACAAATATTGAAGCTGCCGTGCAGCCATTCATCGACCCACGGAACTTGGCACGCGTCTTTCGGCACGCCAAGGTGGTGCGACACGATGGCCTTGATTTCGTCCGTGTGAGTGTGCAGATAGCTGCAGAAGTCAAGTCGCTTCTCGGGATACGAGAGCTTTTCCAGAACGTTATCCTCTTCATCCAAGGCCTCCGACAGCGTGATCCTGCCGGTTAGCAGCGGAAGGGACATGGGGAATGACATGGTTCTATAAACCAAGTTGCCTTGAGTGATGAAGTTGTTCTGAGTAGAACGCGCGCTCGCCTGTGGGGAGAAATAAATAAGGAACGCCTGGACCATCGGATGGAGGTTTCCTCGATGCCAATAGGGCATTCGGCTCTCTCATCCCCTCTTTGGACACACTGTAGAATGTTGCCAATTGAATTGCCACATCTTCTGTGCATCAAGGCAGCGGTCTTCCATGTTCGCTGGCGGCCTTCGTAAAATATGCTATCTCCCCCTTTTGCTCTGCTAGTAACCCCCATGGCAGTGAGGCAGGATCCCGCAATTAATACGGCCCGGCCCTTGATGCCCACAACTGGAACCTGCGCTCTCCGCCTAGCACTACCTTACTGCCCATCCCCTCTCACCAGCTGCTCTTTCTCCCGTTTCTCGCTCTCCCGCTGTTCCCTCTCCCGCTGCTCCCTCTCCCTCTGCTCCCTCTCCTGTCATTCTTTTGCCTCCCTCCGCTTTTGCTGGGCTGCTAGGCCCGAGGATGAGAGTTGTCCAATGGTTTTCTGGTTGGAAAGTCCATCATTGATTCCTTGCCTATCCTGTGGATCCATTTCGTAGAGCTTTCTGAAGAGAGTTAGCTTAGAGCCTTGCGAGCAAAGGAAGTGTGCACAACCTCCGCGTCTTTTGTAATAGGACGAAAGTTCGAACTGGATCGTGGTCTGGCGGATCACTGATAGTGAAAGTGTATGGGGACAGTGCGGAATTAATAAGGTAACGACATCAGAGCTTGTTCCTGCGACTTGCCGACTCGTGGGGTCGAACGTAAAGTGCTTCGAACTGGTGTAGGCGGTGTACATTGGGCAGACAGGCAGAGAGTTTTGACAAGAGTTAGTGCTATTGCATTGGCTGAACAAGGGTGTGGCTGGAACAATGCGCATGCACCGAAGCTATGATGTTGGGTCAATGTTGGCTGCCGGTTCCTCTATCTAGATCTGAGTCGTGGGTGAATGGTGCGAGTCGCTCGAGAAAGGGTGTCTAACCCACTAGCCTGCAGTTGCTGCCTACGATGACTTCACCTTCTCCGGCTTTCATTCACGTAATCCGGCTTAAAGTGTGTCTACGTGTGCGAAATTATATGCATGTTTCGGTGTTTGCTTGGCATCTCGTTTGTGATGATGGCCGATGTCGAGCACAACTATATCCAAGTATAAAACCACCCTGCTTCTTTGCTGACAGTCGGCGTCCCGTACAGTTGCCAGCAAAATCATACACAGTTTCCATTCGATCATGACACTTGGAAGATTATCGAACGCCCCTGATGTCAAGATCGTCAAATGTGAGAAGTGTAGCACCGACCTCTCCGAAACTCAAAGGTAACCACTATTCTATGAGCTTTGGAAGTCTGGTCTGCATATATCAAAGTATAAATGCACACGGGCTTCGGAGACTAGCAAGCACGAATGACCTCGCCGAACAGAGAGCCCAGAGTCGAGAGTGACAGCGGAAGAGGGAGGATTTGATGGTCAAATGTGCTCAAATGCTAGCTTCGATATATCATCGCTTGTGTTCAGATCACAAATCATATCTTCTCAGCCGCTTGACCTTGTCGTGAGGAGGTCTAGAAGCCGAGCATTCTCGGCCACGTTCCTGAATTGGAGCACCAGAAGGCCGCGGATCCCGGAAGTACGGGCTTTGGAAGCTGTCCGGCCAGAAACCTCCATACCCCCAGCCGATGATGCCCTCGATCTTCAATGTATGACCATCGACAATGATGTTAGACTGCGAGAGATCACAGTGGCAGAAGACAAAGTTTTGCTCCTCTTCACCTTAGCCAGACGTTCGGAAAATATTGGGTCGCTCGTGTTGGGGGATAAACGATTCCAGAAAGTCCCCCGGTACGGTTTGATTTCCAGTGTTAGTACATGGAATTGCACCTCTTTCATCAAATTCGCACATTTGGATACCCGGGAGCCGCTTCCCAATGAGTACAAACGACGCACCTTCTACGACGTACGTTTTAAGGGTGTCTAGGAGTGTTCATTCTGCTTCGGACAAGATCAATATTCATCAGAACGGAGGCTTCGTTTATAGAATCTAGCTTGATAGATGCGGTACTCCCTCTCGTTGGTTTTCCAGGTTTCGATCGGTTCGTCCAGCATTGCTGCTGTTCTCCTACAAAATGTGTACGTCCAGTAACAACTCCGTTATTGTCTCCGTGTGTGTGCATTGTCTATGCGTTGATGACACCCAGGCAACCGATTTCGGCAGGAGAGGTCGTAGAAAGCTGTCTCCGAAACGCCGAGAGTGTGGCTTGCGATGCTGGCCATACGGAGCGGTTGCGGAGATGTTTTACTATACTCGGCGGGGCAGTTCCCAGACTGACAACAATGTATGAACTTACATATACGGTATACCTAGATGAATGCCAACTGTTGTACCTAGCTAAGCTCTGAGACTACTTCCGACAAGGGCTCGCCGGACCCGCTATGTCTGCCATTAGTTCGACGCCGAGAGAAGGTTAGAAGCTTGGGGTAAACCGGTTAAATTGGGATAAATGGGATGTGATCCCGCTACGAAGCACATCTTCCATTCTGCCACTGATGACTGCCAGCAAACCAGCATGCGACGCCGAGGAAAACACACCCCATCTACCCGGGATGTCGGGTGGCGGTAGCTTCACGTATATAAGGACGGAGCCTGCTCGAGATCTTGATGATCGCTTTGAAGTAGGATCTTCAACCCAGACTTCGACCTCGGACGTCGTACCCCGCATTTAACCCCAACTTCTCCAACTGTCTCCCTTTGGTACCCCCGCAATTCAGGGGTCGTCACCACTTTTCACTCCAAGTCCAACCCCGTAACAAGGCAGTCAACATGGCTCCCCTGATCAAGCACCTCTACACCGCCGACCCCTCGGCCCACGTCTTCAACGGCAGAATCTACATCTACCCCTCCCACGACCGCGAGACCGACATCAAGTTCAACGACAATGGCGACCAGTACGACATGGCCGACTACCACGTCTTCAGCCTGGACAGCCTGGACGGTGACTCCCCCGAGGTGACGGACCACGGCGTCGTCCTCAAGACCGAGGACATCCCCTGGGTGTCCAAGCAGCTCTGGGCCCCCGACGCCGCCACCAAGAACGGCAAGTACTACCTGTACTTCCCGGCGCGCGACAAGCAGGGCATCTTCCGCATCGGCGTGGCCGTGGGCGACAGGCCCGAGGGCCCCTTCAAGCCCGAGCCCGAGCCCATCAAGGGCAGCTTCAGCATCGACCCTGCCACCTTCGTCGACGACGACGGCAGCGCGTACCTGTACTTCGGCGGCCTGTGGGGCGGCCAGCTGCAGTGCTACCAGAAGGGCAACGACGTGTTCGACGAGAGCTGGTCCGGGCCCAAGGAGCCCAGCGGCGAGGGCGTCTACGCCCTGGGTCCCAAGGTGGGCAAGCTGACGGACGACATGCTCCAGTTCGCGGGCGAGGTGCAGGAGATCGAGATCCTCGACCCGGACACGGGGAAGAGGATCCTCGCCGATGACCACGACAGGCGCTTCTTCGAGGCGGCGTGGATGCACAAGAAGAATGGGACGTATTACTTCAGTTACTCGACGGGTGATACGCACTACCTGTGCTATGCGACGGGTAAGAGCCCGACCGGCCCCTTCACGTATGCGGGCAGGATCCTGGAGCCGGTGCTGGGGTGGACGACGCACCACTCTATTGTCGAGTTCAAGGGAAGGCTGTGGCTGTTCCATCACGACTGTGAGCTGAGTGGCGGGGTCGACCACTTGAGGTCTGTGAAGGTCAAGGAGCTGTTTTACGACAAGGATGGAAAGATTGTCACCGAGAAGCCACAATAACTTGGATGATCTGTTCTTGTCTTACTGTATAATACGACTTAACTCCGTTTGGTCTATCTGCGTGCTCTTCATCATAACCCCCACATGTGTGCTTCTGATATTTCCGGCAATGATGAACACCCCCCTGGATCGTGACGGCCTAGATCTTTGACCGAAAGGTCAGAAAGTCGACATGTTCCAGCTTCCCAGTCGTTGTCTCCCCACCCTGCTCCGGCAGCCTCTCCTCCACAGCAGTCTCCTGTTGTCCTTTCGTGATGCTTCGCAATTTGCTTCTCCCCCTGGCTCCGGTCCAGCGAAGGTCGGGTGGAGGCAAATGGCCCGACCTTGAACCCGGAATAGACTCGACGCTTCGAGTTGCACCTGGATGCTGGGAGGATGTCCGGTGTGTCTTCGACCAGGCCATATCAGTTTTCCACTGCACCTCCATGTGATGTGCGAAACGGAGATGGACTCAAGTGCCCACCTCAAGCGGTTTAGACTTGCTGGTCGAAAAAGATGCTGGTGATGCTGTTGTCTGCAGTATTGAAGTAATCAGCACTCGCTCGTGTGACCAAGCTACAGACTGGACAAGTGTTCTCAACCTACGTATATCTTGTCCAAGGGATCAAAAGATCCAGACCGGCCAGCTGGGCTAAAACATATTGAGTAACGTTAGTTGCTGTTCAAGAGGTGCCATAACAGAGCCTTGGCAGTGCTTACCTCCATCGTCGCCAGCTGCCGTGTTGTACGTGTATTCGGCGAAGCCTATCGTGGAGCCTATAGTCCGGGCCCTCCATGGGAGACAATGATGGGTTCGAAAGTACTCGATCTCCCGTGGAGGGCCAGGCACTGTCGGTTTGGTTGTCCTCGGATGTGTCGCCACCACGACGGAACAAGGGTGTACATGTTCGAGTGGCCGGAATAATCCTGGGCTTGGGCTTGGGCCTGGGCCTGGACCTCGGCCTCGGCCTGAGGTACAGGCAAAGTATACCAGTAAGATCCCGGTAGGATTATACCGGTAAGGATACTGGTAACAACAATGCTTGTAAAGATAGCAACTGCAAAACATTGTGTCAGCTGGGTACGCTTGACATGAGCCATCAATGACAGGAGCTCGATCGAGAGGAGGAGACTGACCATCCGTGCTTGGTAATACCCGGTCTCCTTGTCTTGCAACTGCAATTTCCCCTTGGCCGACAAATTCAGGATGGCAGCAAGACAGGCGGACAATTCTAGTGTTGCGATCGTAGTGCTGGTGCTGGTGCGGTTGCTGCTGAAGTCGGTGCCTCGAATTGGCTTCTGAGAACCGGATGGCGAACCCCATCTCTCGATGCTCTGGCAGTTGGAAGTCCTGAGCTGTCGAAGCTTGGTGGGACTGATGCTTGAAGTCAGTCAGTGGCCTGCATTTCACGTGATGCAAAGACTAACTTACGACATGAGGGCCCCGAGCCGGCTACGGGTTGAGTACTGCTAGTCGCCCAGGCCTCCGTGTGGAGACGTACCGCCATGCGCTCCTGTCCAGAAGCGGAGACGATCCCGAAAAAGGTGTAAAAGTGGCTGCAATACTGGATGCAATACTGGCTAGCGCCTAGTCTCCTCGGGGTGGTCCAGGGCGTTCTCCTGCTCGGGAGCGAGCTTCTTCGAAACCATACTGGTGCCATCAGCAAAAGGAGTAGTTGGCCACGTGCCGGTTGCGGGCACGATCAGTAGTAACATCCGGGGCGAATCATTTTGTACGGGCGGGCTAAAATACCGATGGCCTGACCGTCCAACCTCCGGCTCCAAAACGAGACCGACGAAGGTGGGCCAGAGGCTGGACGGTCCGGCGCTTCTCAGCAGTCATTTCCTGCCGGTACCGGCGGTCTAAAGTACCGGTGGCCTGACCGTCCAACCTCCGGCTCCAAAAGCAGACCGACGAAGGTGGGCCAGAGGTTGGACGGTCGGGCGCTGCCCAGGATGAGTAGAAGTTGGCCACAGAGTAATGCTTGACCGTCCATCTTCCGGCTCCAAGATGCTTGTGGAGGGAGAGATGCCGGAAGATGGACGGCCAAGCTGTGGCAGGGCTAAGCAGCAGGCCGTCCATGACCCTATGACCTGCCGTCCATCCTCCGGCTTCAGAGTGTAGGAGGATAGTGGAAGCCAGAAGATGGACGGCCGGGCTTGCCGAAGATGAGTAATGGGTTGGCGGAAAAGCTCATTGCCTGACCGTCCATCCTGCGGCTTTGGACGAGGGAAAGTTGGGACGATGCCGCAAGATGGACGGTCGGGCCGTGCCCAACAGGGTTTCGCAAATTCTTGGAGCCAGCCTTGGGGCCAGCCTTCGAGCCCTTTGACTAGCTCGTGGCGAGCTCATAGATGACGTAGCGTGTTGACATGTTGGAAACCTTGTGTCCGTCGACTTCTTGATCTTCTCCCCAGCCGCCAATTGTGTGAAAATGGAAGGCCTAAGCCGGAATGGCGGCCAGGAAGAAGACCGTCCAGATGATGCTGATTTTGCAGCCAGTCTTGCAGCCAGTCTTGCTCTCATGTGACCTTGTTGATGGTGTCTGAACTGCTTCTCTGGGAGTAGATCGCGTGCCGGAGCGGGCAGCAATCCTAAACGATTTGCCTGGCGGAGTTTGGGGGCCTTCCGTCCTTTGGCCGGCCGTGCGCACCGTAGCGAGTGATCTCGTCACAAGCTTTATTACAGTCAGTGTTGCAGCCAGTATTGTAGCCTGATTGGCATCCGGAATGCTGAGACATTTGGCACAATGCTGGGAGAGCTGTTGGAAGGCGTGACCACGACACAAGGGGGGAGGCCCGACAAAAAAAGTCCTCTTCCAACTGCTGCTCGAGAAGGAGGCAGCATGCAGGGAGCCTTAACAAGGTGTCAGTGACAGGTCAATACAGTCGGTCATTGGGGAACGTACGCTTGTGCTTGTGCGTGAGCAGAATGGCATGGAACCGATGGGCTCTATTAATGGACGATGTTGGAGAACGAGGCCTCATATCTGGACGAAAGGCGGGAGGGTGAAAGAGACGAAAATAGGCCGAGTTCGAGTACTACTGGAGATGTATTAGTCCTGTCTACAGCAAATGAGGGACACTTGCACGCTTACCTTGGTGAAAATCTTCCAATCTGCTCCATAGGAGTTGGTTTCCGCTGTATTGAAGGACACCGTGGCCGGACCAGGCGCCGCCATGACAGGGGCGTGGCCAGCCTGCCATGTAACGTGTTTACGTCTGCTCTTGTTATGCCCGGGATGGTCGGCATTCGGAGTACGTGGTCTGTGGGCTGTTGGAAAAGTTGTTAGCTGACTGTATTCTCGAGCGGTTATCTGTTTGGCCAACGTGGGTAGCAGGAGCCCCAAGAGCTGATCGACTGCGAATTTGATGGGCCCACCTACAGAGGATGGTCAAGGCTTCGCCGCGATGCTCAGGGCCAGACGTTGCGGACGGACAGTGCCCGGTTGAGCTTGACGCGGCAATGATTAGAATGACGGCAAGCTTGGGAGGATAGAGAGATCCGTACCTGTCCACGAGCGACTGTTAAGAACTCGATCATCCGGACGCTCGGACTGTGGTTATAAAGGGGTGGAGTTTGGCCGTCAGACCAAAGACTGAGCTCTCTGTGGTGGTTGATAGCACCAAAGGAGGCTCTGAGTTTGCGTATCGGCAAGGGATAGACCTTGAAAAGGCATAGTGCTTTCAAGCTATACCTGGACTCAAGTTCGAGCTCTTCCAGAATCTCAAGGAGAACCGCAAGGAAAAGGATGGAGTACTGGGAGTTGTGAAGTTGGTTGAAGTCTTCAAAAAAGAGAGATGGGAGTTGTGTTGAGTTGATTGGGTGGGAAGGGAAAAGCAGACTTTGCTCCTCTTCGTACCAGTAAGTCACCAGACTCCGCTCAAAAGGGACATATTAGGCGATGAAGGAAGTCGTTCTTACCCTTCACAGCCTGAGGCTCACCTGTCAAGGGGCTCGTGGATCGAAGTTACGAGCAGAGTGAGGGCTGACTTCGGAAGGGGAGCGAAACAACTCGAAGTGACCCCCTTCTCGGCTAGCGTCTTCGCCTATTCTTCCTCCCCTACAGTTGGCAAGTCTTCTATTCTCAAGAGCAAGGACTACCTGGTAACTCATAGCGTCATGCCTGTTCACAAGGAGTCCTTCCCCTTGACCTGGTAGTACATGGACGAGGTCACAACAGTTCACTTACATCTTCAAAGGGCAGCGTCGAGTCTTGGTTCTCTTCGCAATTATGCCACAGGAGTTCCGTGGGACCAAGGCAACAATGGCCAGGCTATCCTGTGTATTTTTTCGCAAGGATTGGCAGTGGCATATCGCTGCTCAAGTTGACCCCAAGAGGCTAGGCCATCGAGAGTAAGGATTGGTATATTGTGACTCAGGGGTTGTGCAACACCCACTACCATCCATCTTTCTCTTCTGTCCTTAGCTCTCTGGTTGCATCGAGGGCTATCTTTGACTCCAAAGCCAGCATCATTGCCTCATGGTGGTCAGTGAATCTGTAAATGTCAATGATCAATAATTGAACTGAAAGGGCTAGCGCCGTAGCAGCATCGGCTAATTCCGCTAAGCGCCTCAGGGACCACAGCGTACCTTCCCCGCCAACCATCAAGGGTCTCAGAGTTGTCAACAAGAATGGCCGCAAGCGTGTAAGACAGACTTTCGTATTCACCCCACATTAGCCGCTTTCATCGTTGCCGTCGCCCTGAAAAGCTTCTCTCGAGCCTCCAATGCAATCCTCGCCCTCTGGCGACAGTTAGTCCGAATAACGAGTTGCCAGAGACTTACACACCACGCATTTCGACACGCAATGGCACCGCAAAGCCTGTTCTCCGACGACCTCCTCTCCCCAGAGGTCTCAGCAGCCCTGCCGCAAGGCTACAAGATCCGGTCACTGAGAAGGACAGACTTCGACACCGGCTTTCTCGACTGTCTCAGGGTCCTGACAACCGTTGGTGAGATAACAGAGCAACAATGGCAGGACCAGTACGATTGGTTTATGAAGCGCGACGGCAGTTACTACATCCTTGTGGTAGAAGACGACAAGGCCAAGGTTGTGGGCTGTGGCTCGTTGATCGTCGAGCGCAAGTTGTAAGCCGTCGGATCTCTTTGAACCCATCTCCCCTTTCAACGGCGGTTTTACTCGAAGGACAATGGCTAACACGTGCAATTGCTCGCTTGCAGCATCCATAACCTGGGCGTTGTCGGCCACATCGAAGACATCGCCGTTGCAAAGGACCAACAAGGCAAGAAGCTCGGACTACGCATCATCCAGGCCCTCGACTATATCGCAGCGAAGGTTGGGTGCTACAAGAGCATCCTTGACTGCAGCGAGGCCAACGAAGGCTTCTACGTCAAGTGCGGCTTCCGTCGTGCCGGTCTGGAGATGGCGCACTACTACGAGGCGCCCAAGAGTAAATCGACCTGACACCGCCCCTTTTCAATTCTTCTATGTGGAGATCATGGCAGTACAGTTATAGACGACAAAGTGCGCTTTTGCTCGATCAGCGCTGATTGATGTCACGGACATAGAAACGGAAGCGCACATTTAACGGTGTCCTGTTCCCGGAGACAGGCATTCTCGGGGAATGAGAGGGACATCGAGTCTCTCAGCTGGATCTGAGGAGCCTTGAGGAGTTCTGTGGGATAAACAGGGACTAGACGGAAGACGCCCAAATGTTGCTGCCGAGGCGCGAGAAGGACGATGCCTGTTGTGTTTCCCGACCACAGACGGCAGTATTTCGAGGCAGGCGCAGCGAGCGATATGTAACACCAGGAGTTCTGATACACTGATAGAGATACGGTTCGCTTTTCGAAAGAGTGTCCACAGAGTCATTCGCAATAGAGCATTTGCCCAAGTCCGACAGGCGCTTCAGCCTCGACATACACGCTGACCGCGATGCTCACTGGCAGCAGACGCATATGCTGTTTGGAAGACAGGATGTTTTAAGACCTCGGACAAGCATTGATTCTCCTTGAGACGTCATCCGTTATTTACCGCTTCTTGACTAGTGTGCATAGTCTGCGAGGGGTCATGGCTTCTCCCGGGGATGAATACCCGTCCGGACAAACGACGCGGACATCCCCAACACCGACGTGCGCCCCAGGGAATTGACTTCCCGACCGACAGGAGCAGCTCCACCAATAGAGGGTTTTGTGTTCTGGGGGTTTCGGAGTCGGAGAGCGAATGGTTAGCGACACCGTGAACAAAGATATACATCGAGCATGCCCCGGCCAGGGCCCGTCTCTGGATTGTCTTGGACCAAAGGCTGACAAGCAAGAGTTCCCGGCATGTTGAAGACGACATCAGAGATGGCTACCCACGCCACCACAGCTGTGGCCGACGCTGCCACGACCCTTGCCAACCAACTCCGCGAGCTGGCCGTCGCGAGCTCCAGCGGAACCCAGGGCGAGCCTCAGACTGCGGTCTCCTCCAAGCCTGTGTCCTCTTCTACTCAGGCTCAAGCTCACGACAAGAACGAGACAGTGCCAACCGCAACCAAGCCAGCGACAACTGCCGGCAGTCTGTCCGCCACGGTCCCTGGACGTCAATGGATCATGGGCAAGGAGGCCTTCGAGGCCAAGATGTCTCACCACGAAGGCATCAAGGCGCTCTGGGAGACGAAGTGGAAGTTTCCCTGTAGCAAGAGCCTCTACCCCTTCCACGACGGCAAATTCGAGGACTTTGAGCCCATCTTCAACTTCTTGATCGAAGTAAGCATCCCCCTCCGCAATGCATGCCCCAACTTCTTTCCTAACTTCCAAATCCAGAACAACATCAACGACGGCACCTCCCCCGCCTACACTGAAGCCTTCATCCGCGGCGCCGAGTCCCTCGTCTGCGAAGCCGACGCCCTCTCGACCCTAGGCAACACCAGGGCCGCCTCGGACCACTACCTCCGCGCCTGCACTGTCTACCGCATCGCCCGCTTCCCCTACGTCACCTCCCTCCCCACCATCAACGACGAGACCAAGTGGCGCGCCTGGACCGCCCAGAAGGAGGCGTACATGAAGGCCGCCTCCACGTGGGAGCACCCCGTCGAGGAGGTCATGGTGCCCTACACCCACGCCCGGGCCGGGGAGGGGAGCACCATCCCCGTGTACGTGCGGACGCCCAGTCCAGAACTAAGACGCGAGACGGTGATACTGTTCACCGGGCTGGACGGGTACAGACCCGACAACACGGTGCGGTGCGAGGAGTTCCTCGCGCGGAACTGGGCCAGCGTCGTGGTGGAGATCCCCGGCACGGCGGATTGTCCCGCTGATCCGGCTGATCCCGTGGCGCCGGAGCGGCTGTGGCAGAGTCTGCTTGAGTGGATGGAGAGCGACGGACGCTTCGATATGCAGCGGGTTATGGTCTGGGGGCTTAGCTCGGGGGGGTACTATGCCGTCCGCATTGCGCATACCCACGCGAAGTGGTTGGTTGGGGTTGTGGCGCAGGGGGCTGGGTGTCATCACTTCTTCGATAAGGAGTGGTTGGAGCGGGCGGATGGACACGAGTATCCGTTCCAGTGAGTACAGGCGTGAGGAGCAAGGGGATGACCGCTGACATTGGAACAGGTTGACTCCGGCTATGGCGTTGAAACACGGCTATCGCACTGTCGAGGAGTATAAGGATGGTGTGCAGGAGAAGTTCTCCCTCCTGGAGAATGGGATCCTTGAGAAGCCTTCCACGAGACTTCTGCTCGTCAACGTAAGTGCTGCGGGGAGGCCTATGGTGGAAACACATGTGCTGACAGTTCGAAGGGGGTCTTGGACGGACTGATGCCGATCGAAGACTCTATGATGCTGTTCGAGCATGGGTCACCGAAGGAAGCTCGGTAAGTTCAAGCCACATAGCGCCTCGTGTCCCCGCTGCTGACCTATGGCAGTTTATTTCCTGGTCTTCTGCATATGGGCTACCCGCCAGCCAACGGATCCGTCTATCCCTGGATGGAGAGTGTGATGAACCAGAAGGTTACTAAGGTTGAGTAAGCGGCGTGCGAGGATGGGCCGTCTGACAGGTCGCGGAGAGCAACGCACCATACACACTTCATTGTAAGAGTTTCCTGCATAGAGGAAGAACTTGACAAACGCAACCATGCCGATGATGACTTCAACGCTGTAACTGCAAGATCAAGACATGCATCCCGGCTCCAATCACCTCCCCATCCACCCACCATCAACAACAAGAATATGCCCACTGACATACGCACCCGCCCGACTCGCCAGATACACCGTCGACCCCTTAAAGTCTTCCGGCGTCCCCCACCTGCCCGCCGGAATCCTCGCACTGATACTCGCCAACCTCTCCGGGTCATTCTGAATAGCAGTGTTCATATCCGTATCGATATACCCGGGAGCAATCGCATTAACCGTCACGCCCTTACTCGTCCACTCGTTCGCAAAGCTCTTGGTCAGCTGTCCCACCGCCCCCTTACTCGCCGCGTACGCCGGCACCGTCAGCCCGCCCTGGAACGTCAGCAGCGACGCGAAGTTGACGATGCTGCCCCTCCTGCCGGTCACGGGCGAGGGCTCGAGGCCGAGCATGTGCGCGCCCACGTCGCGGCAGAGGGTGAAGACCGTGGTGAGGTTGACCTGGATCACCTCGTTGAAGTCCGAGTCCGGAAACGCCTCGCAAGGGTGCCGCCGCTGGATGCCCGCGCAGTTGATCAGGATGCGGATTTGGTGGCCGTCGGCGAGGATGCGGGGCACGAGCTTGGAGACGTCCTCTTGGGAGGAGAGGTCGGCGGTGTAGATCTGGGCTTTGCGGCCGAGGGCTTGGATGGCCTTTAGGGTTTTGGTGGAGGATTCGTCTCTCTGTTTGCTAGTTAGCTGTGTCTCTTGACTGTGAGGAGGTTGGGGCGACGGACCTGGACAAGAAGGATGTCGGCGCCGGCTTCGGCGAGGGCGATGGCAACTGCTTGTCCGATGCCTCTTGTGCCTCCTGTCACAAGTGCCGTGTGGTTCTCAAGCGAGAACATGTTCTGCAAGAAAGCTGCCATATCAACGACTGTGTTCACCAATCAATGAACTGCTCGTTTCGAAATCAGAGTCTATTGTGAATGACAGTAGATAAGTTAAGTATTACCCATGATGCCATCAAGTAAACACACATGAAGCCCGGCAATTGACGGCTCACACACCAACAGGCCCAAGCCAAGCGCTACCCCGCGAACAATTACCCTCCCCGGCGCTAGAACGGCGAAACCCCGCGAATGTGTGTTTTCATTTGCCGATATGACGAACGACTCGGCTTGTGATCACCCGCTATTTTTCATCGGTGTTTGCCCCAATGGAGGGTCTGGCTTCACTTGACTTACTCGAGAGGTCGATATCGGAGGTTTGTGTTATTCTCATTACTGTTTCTCTTGTACTTGTTCGTCATTTTCTTTTCTTACCCTGTGTTCCAATCGCAAGTTTTCCCTGTGGCCCGTTCCAGCAAGTGTTGTCCTTCTGTGTCTCATTCCCAATGGCAAGCTCAACAGTAAAAGCCTCCGTCCTCCACGGCGCAAAGGACATCCGTCTCGAGGAGCGCTCCCTCCCTCCCCTCGCAGCAGACGAGGTCCTGGTAGCAGTCAAAGCCACCGGCCTCTGCGGCTCGGACCTGCACTACTTCAACCACTTCCGCAACGGCGACATCCTCGTCCGCGAACCCCTAACCCTCGGCCACGAGTCCGCCGGCGTCGTGATAGGAGTCGGCTCGAGCGTCACCTCCCTCAGACCCGGCGACCATGTGGCGCTCGAAGTCGGCCTGCCCTGCGGACAGTGCGAGCTCTGCGCGGAGGGGAGGTACAACATCTGCAGGGCCATGAAGTTCCGCAGCTCGGCCAAGGCCGTGCCGCACGCGCAGGGCACGCTGCAGGAGAGCATCATTCATCCGGCCAAGTGGTGCCACAAGCTGCCCGAGGAGGTGTCGCTGGACTTCGGCGCGCTGGTGGAGCCGCTGTCTGTTGCGAAGCATGCGCAGGATCGGGCGAAGCTGCCTTCTGGGTCCACTGTGTTGGTCTTCGGTGCCGGTGCCGTCGGTTTGCTGTGTGCGGCGATGAGCAAGGTTGCCGGAGCGAAGACTGTGGTGATTGCCGACATACAGGAGGATCGGGTCAAGTTTGCGGTCGAGAACAAGTTCGCAGATGCCTCTCTTGTTGTTCCAATGAAGCGACCGGAAACTATCGCGGACAAGCTCGGGTTTGCGAAGGAGGTGGCCGACATGGTCAAGACAACCGAGGTAGGTGGGCGAGCGGTGGGTGAGGTCGGCGCAGTGTTCGAGTGCACGGGAGTGGAATCCTGTTTACAGGCGTCGATATACGTGAGTCGTCTCCATGGCTCCTCCGCGCGCAAGGGTACGGAGAATGCTGACATTGCGCGTCGCAGGCAACCGCGCCGGGAGGCAAGATCATGCTCATCGGCATGGGCAACCCTATCCAAACTCTGCCAATATCTGCTGCGGCTCTGCGCGAAGTTGACTTGGTCGGAGTCTTCCGATATGCAAACACATACGCCCCCGTCATCGAGCTGCTAGCCAGCAAGAACCCCTTGCTGCCGGATCTGAGCAAGCTGTTGACGCACAGATACAGCGGCATGGAGAACATTCCAAAAGCCTTCGACATGGCGGCGAAAGTCAAGGACGAAAGGGGCAACTTGGTGTTGAAGGTCATGGTGGACATGTGAAATGGTAGAAGGGAAAAGGATCAGGTCAATGGCCGTTGGTTGCTCCAAAAGGTCTATGATTGGTTTATACTGCTAGAGTCTAGACTTAGAAGCCGTGGTGCCAATACTTAGCGCCCTAGGACTTGTCAGGGAATCCGAAATCGATGCCCCATGGAGGATAGACAAAGCGCTGGAGCTTCTTGTTCTTCGTCAAGTCGTCAGAGTAGTCCTTCAGGAGCTTCATGTCCTCGTCGTCCAGCTTGACGATGGTCAGGTTCTCCTTGATCCGTTCCGGCGTTACGGATTTGGCGAGTACTGTGCTGCCACGGGCAACTAGCGAATGTGTTAGCTGATCTCATGTTGCACACCGCGGGAGGATCCAGGGGTACCTACTGTGGTAACTGAGCAGGACAGTAGAAGCCTTGACGCCATGCTTCTCGGCAATCTTGGTGACAGGCTCGGCAGACATCAAGGGTCCGCCAGTGCTGCCGAGTGGGCTGTACGCCATGATGTGGATGCCCTTCTCCTTGCAGAGGTCGACGATTTCCTGCTGCGGCAGGGCTGGGTGGTTCTCGATCTGGTTGACAGCCGGGACCACAGTTGCGTGCGGTAGGAGCTCCTCCAGGTACTTCTTGCTGTAGTTGCAGACGCCGATAGCCCTCACTTTGCCCGAGCCAACCAGCTTCTCCATGTTCTTCCAGATCTGGACATGGCTGTAGTCGTGGATGATGTCTCTGCTGCCGTCAGGCAGCTTGGGGAACTTGTCATCGTTTCCTTCGGGATTGCACAACAGAGGCCAGTGCTATCGCCACGTCGTCAGCGGGTCGCTCTGGTGCAATTGCAGAGAACACACATACCACAAGGAAGAGATCCACGTAGTCGAGTCCCAGGTTCTTCAGGCTCTTCTCCAGACCCAGCTCCACGCGGGATGTGTAGGTAGCCCAGACCTTGGTGACGACGAATATGTCCTCCCGCCTAATGCCCGAATCGAGAGCGTCCTTGATGCCCTCGCCGACGGCCTCTTCGTTGCCGTAGCAGTAGGCACCGTCGATCAGCCTGTACCCGTTCTTCAGGGCGTATGAGACGGCGTGCTTCACTTTGTCGTGCTCACCCTGCCATGTCCCTGGAGTTGTGTTAGCGGATGTCCTTGGCATTCGTCGGGTGAAGGCGGGGCAGTTCACTCACCGAGTCCCAGGGCTGGAATCTTGACGCCGTTGTTCAGTGTAAAGGTCTGGTCGGCCATTATGTAGGTACTTATCCGCGTATCACAGAAGGGCTACAAACAGTGTACGCGTCAAGACGTTGATATTCCGAAAAGCTTCTGAACGTTCACGTTGGAGAATGACGATGTTGCAGTTTCCAGAAACTTAAGGAAATGGGGGACCTCAATGGGTAGTACCTCTCAAATAGATGGCCGGCTAAAATGCACTTGCATCGGCCTTCGATTCCCAAGTTCCCATTCGGCCAAGAACTTGTATGTATGTACAGTACCTTGAATAGCCAGCGCGAAGCGGGATAGTGAAGGCCGGCAATCGCCCGGGGCTTGAGCTCGGTCCGGTGTTCGGTGGCTGAAAGGGTCTCCCTGTTGCGGGGAAAATCACAGCCCTTGTGGGCAAACATCCACAGCACGGTCCACCTGAAAACCCCCAACCTTTCAGAGCTCGGTCCAGCTTTGGCCGAGAGACCGCCACCTCTGTCATTGAAGATTCCACGACTTGGCACAAGGCTGGAGCAGCCATGTTGATGAGCTTGTCACAGCTGAGTCGTTGTCAATGACATACTCTCCCGAACAATGCTAATTGGAGTCAAACGGATTAAGTCGCTTGCCCTTGCGATCCTCAGACAGACCGCAACTCTCTCCAAGCGGATAACAGACATGAGGCATCCAGATTGAGCAGACGAGACAATACACGTATAGACAAGTTCGAATACACGTGTATTGATCCAAGCAGCGGCGGCAACTCAACAATGAACCGGAACTGTCTTGTCATCAGCAGTTGACAGTGACATGTCAGTTCTCCAAGACTTTGTCAGCCCTCGGTTTATCTTTGGATAGCTACTCCCTTTTGCAGTCCGATGTTTTTGAAGCTATTTGATCTTGTCCGATCTTGCTTCTCAGGCTTCTGCAGCGGGGCGGCGCTCGGTTGTTGGAGATCGATCTGCATGTGCGCCAGCACATCAATCTTCAGCTCCCCACATTACAGACATGGTGCCTTGGGTGCCAGGGTGCTTCTCTTGCTGGGTTTTTGGGGTCATGGCTTGGACCTGTCACCGTGGGCACCGCGTCTGTTTCAGATCATGATACGTAGTGTCTTTGGAATTCAATAAGAACGAAGGGATTGTTGGGTCATTGGGCTTCCGATTTTGTAGCACATAAATCCCTGCTGATCACGGCTGGAATCGAACTCCGCCTCAATGCCTACGAGGCCGGTTCAAGTCCGGTTCAAGTCCGGGTGGGAATTAATCAATTATTTTTGAGGCCGCCAGGCCAACCACGGTGCCCAGGTATCGACCTAGCAAAATATGCAGGGTACCGGGCGTGTAATAGCTTAGGACGCTACGTGAATGCTGGTGCCGAGCTTACCATCTCTATGTCATGATCGTGATCCCGAAACCTGTCTGCTTGTCGTCTGTGACCTTGCCTTCGACATCTCGATGCGGTCTTTATATCCCATCTTCTTGCCTTACATTTATCCCAATTCACGACTGTTATCGATAGTGTCCCTAGCTATCTTCCAAGTTCACTGCTATCCCTGATCCACACTAGCCGAGGCGCGCCGCGAGAGGGATAGGACCGCTCATTTGTGTCTCGACGTGATCGGGACATTCGCTCGATCGCAGACGGCATCCTGAAAAGCACAGCTCAGTAGCACAGGAAAATATCAGAGAAGGGTGGGAACCAAGTCACGCCGTTTGCCCCTTTTCCCATATGCGCCCGGTGGACAACTAGAATGCGGTAACGCGCTGTGCTGCTGAGCACCAACTCCGCCGCAATGGAAGGCTCCTATGACCCTGTCTTCTCTGGGCCGTCAACTCCAATGTCAGTCCTTCCGAAGAAAGCACAGTCCTTGGAAAGGGTCGCTAACACGCCTGCGCCATGCAGGAGTCCGAGCGCGCCGTCAGTCGCAAACCAGTACAAGGCCAATGTGAACCGGACGAAGACACGGAAATGGGTGGAAGCAAAGACGATAGACTACGGCGGGGATGATTGGGGCGGTGACTACGATGATGAACCCGACGAGCCAGAACAACAACCTCAACCGCCGCCGAAACCCCAGGGTCCGCGACCATCGACCACATTTTCGAACAGCCAACCACCATCCCCGGCAGGGCCACGGCCCATCCAAACAACCGGCCTTGCCGCACCATCAGCTTCTCCGGCTGTGTCATTGGGCCCGGGCCTCAAAACTCCAGTCGGTGCTCCAACACTCCGTATCCAAACCCAACAACACCCCGCAGCGCAACCGGCGACAGCAGATACCGAATCGCCATGGAGGCAGAGGCCTCCATCACGGGGGAATTCACCTGGAGCAGAAAGACCGAGAGAAATATCCCCGCATGCCGTGGGTGTGCCTCAGAGCTCAAATGCGTCGAGTGTGTACTCGGCAGTAGAAGAATTTGGGCAATTCTACGGTGACAGAGGAGCGTCGCCAGGTCCTTTCCAAGGTCCGAGACCGCGAAGAATGTCACCAGGACCTCAAAGTGCCAGCAGTCCCATGCCAACCCGCTTCCCAGGGCGCAAAAGCAGTCTTGGCCAGCACGACGGGCCTGCCGACAACATCCAATCCACAAACCACGGAGACAATGCACGGCAATTGGGATCCAGACCTGGATCCAGTCACACAAATGCAAGCAGCATCATGTCGCCAAATAAGCCTTGGATGGTGGAAGGAACGGTAGGAGGGCCTAGATCTGCTTCGCCATCCGGCAGCATGAAGTCACCACCCCCGACAGGGAAAGCCTTACCCTTCGTACGGCCGGCAGACATCTACAAGAAGCTAGAGGAGGAGAAAGAGAAGGTACGAAGGTCCATGGACTCTGGAAGACCCAGCATGGACAGCCTTGGCTTGGGACGCGGAAGTGATACCGCGAGCAGTTTGAGGACTCAATCACCGGCAGGGACGTCACGGAACAAGCAGCAGACGCAGGAACAAGGGCCACTACGCCCAGACTCAGATGTGATCTCGCCTGGACTCGTGCAAGTGACAGACGTTCCTTTCACAGAAGAAGTGCAGGTTGACTCAAACGGGAGGAAGGGGACAATGCCAGGACGTGATGATGACGACAGTATCGCGCCACGAAGCAGCAGACCAGGCCTGCCGACTGTGGCAGAGAGGAAGAGCGAGTATGGGATCGAGGGGTTGATCGCGAGCTATGAGGCACGAGGAGGTACACCTACTGGTACTTCTCAACCCGGCGCCTTTCCATTGGCCGCTACAGCCGAATCTGCTAGCGTGCCTGCCTCTAGAGACACCGTCCCTGCCATATCTTCACCAACTTCGCGTCCTTCAGCGAGAAACGAAATTGTTGGGGAGCAGGTCGAGCAAGGTCACTCGGCCGCAGAGGCGCCCGAACTCGAGAAGAAGGCAGGAGCGGCGCAGGACAAAGCCTTCGGATCAGGCCACTCTCAGGAGAAAGCCGTAGAAGAGGCCCAGAGGGGTGAGGAGGGCGCGGAAATCAAGAAAGAGCAGTCTGGCGAGGAGCTCAGGCGACTCTCAACGAGTCCCAAGTTGCCAGAACTCGGTCGTTTATCTGTCTTTGGGTTCGACCTCTTCTCCTCTTCGACTTCCTCTGATGCCCCAACATCTTCCTCTTTCAACCTTCCGGGCACCTCACCTCCTCCTCCAGTTCCAGCACTACCCTCCGCACACTCTATTGTTTCACCAAGCTCTCCATTATCCACTGTCATTGAATCACCTTCTCCATCGTCGGCACAGTCTGCTCCTGCACACGATGATCTCTTGGAGCAAGCTCAAGAAGGGCAACGGTCCAGAGACCCAGCAGGACCTGTCTTCAACGAGGGGACACAACTTCCCACGGCCCCCAACGCCATACCCACAGAAGACAGCGCCGGTTCCAGTGCCGCCTCCTCGGACGTCGTCCCAACACAGCCAAATGCCAGGCACACGGAACCAAGCCATGGAGAGTATGGCAGTCCGAGCGGCAACTCCAGCCCAGACCTGGATCCAGCCTCAGCAAGGCCCGGAGGAGCAACAGATCTTCCCCAGAGGGCGGAGTCTCCTGCGACGAGCATCACAAATCTTCATGCCCCGTCACGCTCCCTCACGAGTAAGTCTGAGTCTGAGCATCAGCCGAGTGTGGAGAAGGCTCTGCCCGCACTCCCATCTGAGGTATCAGTGGTAACACCAGATCCTCAGGCCTCGCAGCTCGGCATTTCAGCACCAGTTGCCATTGCCAGAGACGATCCCGGTTCTTTTGAGGGGGAAGGTCAGCCGACGAGCGATTCCAAATTGGCGCTTCATCCGCTGCTTGCCCAACATGCGCAGCAGGCTAAGGCAATTCCTCCTCAGGTCGGTACCAGTACTAGCTTTCATGCTACGTCTGCGTCTGTCCGGTTACCAGCAATAGCATCAAAGCTAACGCCGGTTGACAATCAGGTCTTGCCTCCCCCAGATCTTCCTGGGTCGTTGGCCACAGACTATGACAGCTATATTCAGTCTTCATCGACAGACGATGCGGCAGTCCCCTCATCGCAGACTGCCGACAATGGTCGTAGTGATGGTGGCAACGTTGAGCCGCCCACTCCCAAGGCACGGCTCGGTGAAGATACCTCCACCGATACCACACCTCTACACCCTTCTACTGCCCCTCCACCGCCGCCTGTCGAGATCACACGCGGGGAGACTTATGTCACTGCTGTTGAGTCGCCCTCGGGACTGGAAGATGAAGGATCCCCCATCAAGAGCGACAAGCTGTCCGCGGAGATTCTGCGCTCGCTCTCGCCTGGCGCACCTAAGCCTACAACCGCTACGGTGGAGTCTCCCGGGGGTGGCAATCGTTTAACCGACAAGCCATCTGGTGCTGCTCGCGAGTCGTCTTTCCTGCCAGACCTCTACGACGACTACTGGAGCTTCGCTGGTACTGGCAATGCCGCTGACGCTAATGCTGCGCCTGATGTTCCTGTCAACCCGACATCAGATGCTGTGCCTGCCGCCCTCAAGGTACACGCCGACGACCCTCGTCCCGCGTCTCTGATTGTTGCCAAAGACGACACTACCCACACTGTAAGTTCAATCGTCCATGTGATTTGTGTGATTGTTTTACTAACCGTGCATCAGCAGAGCCCACCCCCATCTCTTCCAGGCGCGACTCCGCGGTCTTCTGTCGACGTCTTTAAGACTGATGTCGAGGCGAAGACTGTCGAACTCCATCGGCCAGTTCTCCGGAATAGGTTCTCCTGGGAGCGGGATGGCGTTGAAGCCGCCAAGATCGATGTCCAGGTCGAGCCCAAGTCTCTGTCAGCGAAGCAGGACACTTCAAGTACCATTGACACACATCCGGCGGAGATTCCTGCTGCGGATGTTGCAGCCAGCACGTCGGCTGAGCCCATGGTCAAGCAACCGAGGGCCCCGTCGCCTTCACCCGCCTTCGAGGTCGAGAACAAGGCTGTGACCGATAACCGCTCGAAGTCACCAACTGGCTCTGTCCAGCCAAACAGTCCTGTCCTGTCACCCGCCGTGTCTGATCCTGTTCCTGAGATCGGCCCTGACCACGTCCATCTCCACCCAGGACCGCTGTCGTCCAACCCAGTGTTGACGTGGCAAGAGATTATGGCGGTCCCGTCCCAGACGGACCGCATCGGCGAATTGAACAAGGCTCGTGCGCATTATGCCGCTGCTGAGACAGGCCTCCCGACTATCCTGGAAAATTTTGCCAGTATGCATCCAGACATTGTCGATGCCCGCCTGGCTGGCGGTCCGACATCCCCGGTCTACGCTTACAATGCCCCGACCGATCAGGATGCTGGAGGGCTCCTGTCTCCAACCGCCCTCGGAACCACACCTACAATTGCCAGTCGTCACCATAGCAATCCAACAGCGCACATCGGTGCCAAGAGTAAGGAGCTGTTTGCCACTGCAGGCAAGGCATCCAAGGGCTTTTTCTCGACCCTCAAGGCCAAGGGAAAGAAGGTAGCCAACTAACTCCTTTGTGCTCACCCCCTCGAGACCATCATATTCACCTTTTTCACCGTCAACATCATTCCCTTCTCCATTCAACCGGTCGATTCGCGGCCTTCCACTCCAGAGTTCGACAACGAGTCTGATGTGACTGCATACGACTGTTCTGGACGTCCTTAACATTCGCAACGGCATGGCATTCTCTGACTCCCCTTCATGTTATATTATCAATTGTGGTTCGGTGCATGGCTATCACAGCGGGATGGGCATCGTTATTCAAGAGGCCTCTAAGAGCATGGATTATTCGCCTCGGAAGGAGTATTGAGTTATAAGTTGTTTGTGTTGTCAGGCATGGCTAGCATGGTGTTCAACAGGACACGAGATGCGAAGAGGAATCTGGCTGCGAAACGGGGTGGTAATAATGATGATGGGTGGGACAACAACATGTTGCTAAGAATCAAGATTTTTCCTTCACCATTGTCATTGCCATTGCCATTGCTGTGTGCGGGCCAATCCAGTCCAGTCTCCATCCGTCCAGGCTCGTCTGTCCAGGGTCGTCCGGCTCACTTGACTGAGACCAGTGTCCTCTGGAAGGGAGAGGTTCCCGACCTCGATAGTCTATACATATCAGACCTGGTACGACCGGAATGTTGTCCGACTCTGAATGTCCTTCACTGCCCCTTTCTGTGCTCCGTACAACCTCACGAGGCGCGCCCGAAATGGGCCACGGAAGATGGTTCTTCTCAATGCTTTGCCATGGGGCAAGTCCATGCTCCATCTCCTGATTCTGCTCTTGCCATCTGGTCAAGATGAGAGTCTGGCTGCCATCGTTCCTGTTCTCTTTTCTCCTTTTTCTGTGTGTCTCTTACACCTGCTTCTCTTCTTTCGCGCTTCAGATCTGCATTAACACATCTGTCATGATCTTCTTGATAGGACTCGGTTACCCATGAATCAGCCTCATCCACGCATACAAACAGTCGTCCTCACGCAGGAGCCACAAACAGCAACCCTGATGTCAGCATTGACAGGAACACAAGGCCAAAGTCAAAGCGTACAAACAGCTGGACTGCCACAAGTAGCAGCATCCACGACAGCTTCTCTAGCTTCAGCAATGCGGTGAAGAGGGAGTTGCAGGGACGACGCACGTCAATCCAACTGTCAGCCGCAGGTACAGCTCCAGGCTCCCGTGCCGGCCATCGAGAAGCTCCAAATGACACCTTGGAGATCGACAACGTGGGTAAAGTCGACAATCACGAGCTGGACAGTTCTTTAGTGGCACGAACCGGCTCAGCCCGGCGGGGCCGTTTCTCGCTTAGCAAGCTAATAATAAGGACGGGAGCGTCTCGAGCACGCCGCCAACCAAGCCAAGGACCCCTGCTAGCTGGCGACCGTCAGCAGCAACAACACCCTCGGGATCCTTCACAATTAAATGTTCCAGGCCACCCCAGCCGTCCTGCTGCAGTCAGCTCCAGCTTTTCGCAGCCTCCTCAACTCCCTGACACAACAAGACTCTCGCCCTTTGACCTCCTGTCGCAGGCATCGCCGTGGTCTCCTCCAGCTTCTGATAGCACTCCCCCTCTTCCCCCACTGCCTAGACCTAAGTCTAGTGGCAGCACCCATAGCTTAATCGGTAATCTAGAGAATGACCCCGACGCCGACAGCTACCTAGCGTCGCCAGTTTCCGACACTCCCACCGCGTCGAGACACCCAACCCCTATTGCCAAAGACGAAGACGACAATCGCGACCACAGCATTGTTCCACTCGACATCGGCGACGGGGTACGCATTCCTGCTCCAATCAGCAAGTTCCAGCCGACGTGGAACCCGTACACGGCCACGCCCTTGTTCGAGGAAGAGAGCTTTGAGTTCTACGACCCGACTAGTCGTGTGCGCCGCGTCGAAAGCATCACCGACAAGAATACAGACGATAACCGGACTGACCAGTCACCTGGTCGAGATGTTATAAGTCCTGTGACTTTGGACGATCGAGCTTCAGCCGACATTGAGCGCGGGAGATCCCTGCTACGCCCCGGTACACCGAAGACCTCGGAATCGATAAAAACACCATTGAGAACGCACGGCACAACAGTGCAAGAGCACGAGCGGGGAAAAAACAAAGAGCTGCTGCCCGAGTCAGCAAGCATGGCGGCCTACGCTCAACAGCAGCAGCCACAACAGCAACAACAGCAGTTCAACCACGGCGGCTACCCAGGCACTCCACCAGTGGCTAATAACGTTCAGGGGCAATACAGTCAAGGTCAGGCCAGTCACCCAGCGTGGCGGGCTCCGGTGACGCAGACACCGAACCAGGCTTGGGAGCAGAGTCAGCTGTACGACTACCAACCAGTGCAAGCGCAGGCACAAGGACAGCAGCCTCAACAGCCTCAGCAGCCTCCAGGCCAACATTATCAGTATGTGCCGCCACAGCAACAGGAGACGGATGGAGATTTACCACACCGCCAATCCTCCTTCGTGGGACTGCCCCCTATACGGCGCACATCCACTCTTCTCGGCTCCGTGGTAAACGTGGGCGAGGACGAAGACGGCGCGACTGGTGTATCATCGCCGCAACATACAGGACAGGGTCAAGCTGGGGGCAGTAGCCAGGTAACAGCCCGACCTCAGTTTACCGGCCAGTCGCAGACACAGCAGCAGTTCCCAGGAACTCCACAGCAATACCAGATCACCGGTGGATATCGCCTAAGCCAGCCAGCTGCCGTGCCTCATAATCAGGGCATGTCACGTCAAGGAATGCTTGGCTCGCCGCAACCGCAGCAGAGCTTCCAGCAAGGCTCGCCTGGACTGCATAGTAGAGCATTCTCTGGTCCGGTGCATCCTCAGGGCATAGTTATCCCGCATGGTGATCCAAGGTCCTCGCCTCAGCCTCAAGGCTCAGGTCAGAGTTCCATGCCCCACGGCATCCCGCCTGTCCTCACGCAAAACGCCGGCGCTGTCTCGCCCAACACTGGAGGGCATATTCGTCTTCCGCCTCAGGGTGCCTGGAAGCTCGAAGAGTCTCATCTACAACAGCCATTGCTATCACCAAGCCGAAACAGATCGCCGAGCAATGCCACAACACCGACGTCACAGAGCCGGCCGTTTTATGGGTTCGACAAGGAAACCGGTCTTCCTGCGCCGGCTCCTTCGCCATCACAGCAGCCGCAAGCTTCTCAAGCCGGACGACACACTCCTTTGAGCGCCCAGGGACAACCTCAAACTGGCCCTCTGCCAAGCCAGGTCGACCGGAGTGATAGCATTAATACAGCCGACAGTGTGAATCTGCCTCCTGGTCAAGCTCGGCTCGCAGACGACAAGCAGGCCAAGCGAAACTCCGGGCTCTTCTCCAACATCCGCGGGCGGTTTTCGAGAGAAGGCCCGGAAGATCGTCGAGGCTCTGCGGGTGGCCCTGCCGGCCATGCCGCGAGCGATGCTATATCTGAGACCAGCGTGGCAACGGAAGAGCTACATGAGCGCAGAAAGCGTCATTCTTTTTTTGGGGGCCATGGGTCAACTCATCTCTCGCAGCCGTCGCAACAACAAACCCCGAATGGTGCGCCGACCAGTTCTCCTCTTGCAAGTGCTGAGACCTACAATGCAGCCAACAATGCAGCCAACAATGCAGCCAACAATGCAGCCAACAATGCAGCGAGAACTGAGACTCAGAATCTTCCAAGTGCTTATGACCAGAGGATACAGCAAGCCGCACAACCCCAGCAGATGTTGGCACACGACAAGAAGAAGACCTTCTTCGGCCTCCCAATCGGTCCAGCCGAACAACCACATAACCCGCCCAGGCCAGACATGTCTCGCGCCTCGACATCGAGCAACACCATAACACAAGCCGACGGAAGTCCAGGGCCGGCAGGGGTCAACGGAGGTCCCAAGAAGCGTTTCTCGGACCTCACGTCCAAGATGTTCAACCGGTCAGGTAACCACCAGAATGGTCAAAACCCCCCTGGGAGCTCTCATTCGGCTAGCCCTTCGTTTAGCCAGGGACAACCGGGCGGTCCGCACAGCTTCAGCGGAGGCTTCAAGGGAGGTTTCAGTGGCCATCAGGGATTGGTCACGGGGCCGCCAGGTGCTCCGGGCCCGATGTTTCCTCAGCAGCAACAGCCAAACCCTGGGCAGATGAACTCTCTCCAAGGTCATCCGCAAGGCCATCCGCATGCTCAACAGCAAGTCCAACCGTCACCTCCGGATCAATCGCCTCAACAGCAGCCTCAGCAGTTTCAGCAGGGTCATCAGCCAGGTCAACCGCATCCAGTAGGCCAGCAAACTCCGCAGGTTAGCTCCACAGGCTCGGAAGCAAACGGGCAGAGGACTCCTCAGGGCCAGCAATCGCCGGTCGCTGGTCAACAACAGCAGCAATCTCCGTACACTGGTCAAGCCCATCAGCAGCAGCAAGCTCAGCAACCGCCCGGCCATCAACAGCCCCAGTTCCACCAGCAGCAGCGGCTAGCGCTACAACCTGGCCAGCTACCCGGTCCGCAGCAGCAGCAGCAGCAGCAACAACAGTTCCAGGAGCGACCCTTTCAGCAGCAGCCCAGTCAGCAGTCCTTCTCTCAGCAACAGTCAGGCCAACGGCAGCCGGGTCTGATGGGCCCGCCGCCTCCTGTTGGGCGGGGTGCCGCCGAAAGCATCGCTCAGCGGCCATTCACTGCGGGGGATTCTCGGCCTAATCCCATGATGCAGCACTCCAGCTCTTCCATCAACGAGGAACAGCGTGGGAGGAAGCCTTCCGGCGGCAACTTCTTCTCCAACATCTTTGGCGCACGTTCTGGATCGAAATCTAGAGATTCCAAGCCGGGACAGGGTCAAGGCCAGCCCCAGGGTCCGCCTGGTGGCCCGCAGCAGCCAGGTCAACAGCAGTTCCCTGGTCGGCAGGCGAGTCAGTATCCTCTTGGCCAACAACAGCTGCAAGCGGGCAGACCAATGGGCCCGCCTGGGAAGTTCGGTCCGCCACAGCCTGGTCAGCAGCAACCCGGTCAAGGGCAGTTTTCCCCTCAGGGGGCGCCGGGCCAACAGCACTTCCTGCATCAGAGACAGGTATCCGGTCAGCAGCGTCTTCAGGGATCAGGGCAGCAGACACCTCAGAACATGATCCTGCAAGGCGGGCCTTCCCCTCAGCAAGGTGAAGCGCCTGGCGGCGGCTCGAGGCCACCCATGATGTACCCACAACTGCAATCGCAACAGTCACAGGCGTCAATTGCCTCGGCATCTGTTGCTGCTGGTCAGCAACAACCCTCACTGGTAGATGGTCAAAGGACGCCCTCAGTGGGTCAGCTTTACCAAAATCAGCAGGCCCAGGCAAGAGAGCCAGTTCAACGGACAGCTCCCGGCCCTTTGAACCAGCATCCTCCTTTGGAGTCCTCGCCACCGCCACAGAATACACTACGTGAAGAGACTGTGAGCCCGCCAATCGATGAGGCTGCAAGTAAGACAGGGCCACCTGGGTCACCACCGCTCACCTCTCCAATCTCTCAGGTCTCTACAACAGTACCGTTCACTCCAGTTGAGCGTCAGAGCAATGACTCGCCGCTGAGCTTCCGGCAGACAGCGCCAGCCCAACAGCCACAGCCACAGCCGCAACCGCAGCCCAGCCGGAACGAACCCCCTCGCCACTTAATCCAGACGTCAAATCCTGGGCTGTCTGCTCATCATCCCACGAGAAAGCCTATTCAGTCTTCACCAAGGCAACCCCAACCATCACAGGCTACTTCCGTGTATGGAGGATCCGACCATAGCAAGGGCTCACCGTCTATGTCATCCGTGCATACAGCAACTGCGACAGCGTCTCCTGTCGACCACTCACGCAGGCCGTCCCAACAGTTTGCACCACCTGGGCCGCAGCAGACGAGCAGTCCTCTTGCGCAGCAGTCACAGCTAGCCAACCAACAGCGGCCGTCACCAGAAGTGGCTGTTCCAGGAGAGTCTCCAGCTCCTCAACGTGGTCCCGGCCCTCAGACGGGCATACCAGGGCAGCAAACTCGCCTTGGCCCTCAACCAGGCCAGACACCAAGCGGACCTGCTAATCAGATGCCGCCGGATCCGCAAGGTATGCGCCTCGCTGGACAACAGGCTTCAGGACAAGCTGGAACACCAACCTCCGGCCGACAATGGCAACCTTATACCGGCCCTCAACCCCCGTGGGTAGCAGGTCGCACGTCAACTTCCAGTCCGGGTCCTCAACAGGGACAGCAGCAAGGGCTCGGTCCGCACTTCCAGGTCCAGGCACAAAACAATGGCCAGGACAAGGAATCAAAAGGGACAATATCCAAGCTTCTCAACAAGGCCAAGGAGGTCGCTCAC
The DNA here is from genome assembly GCA_030052785.1 of Coniochaeta hoffmannii. NCBI lineage: Eukaryota > Fungi > Ascomycota > Sordariomycetes > Coniochaetales > Coniochaetaceae > Coniochaeta > Coniochaeta hoffmannii. Next base: position 112,535 of record JANBVN010000030.1, read on the forward strand.
ACTGGTCCAAGCCAGGACAAGCCGGACAAGGAGAAGGGTGGCAAGTCGCGCTTCGGCTTCCTCCGGTCTTCGAAGCAGCCCGAGCAGCGACAACAACCTCTGCAAGGTGGACCCCAGTTCCAGGGCCCGCCAGGTCGTCCTGTGATGCCAAACGAATCTCAGATAGAGCGGTTGCAGCAGCTTCAGTCGCAGGTTTCTCCGTCAGAGGCCCAGCCGAGACCTAACACAACGCCGAGCCCGGGACCTCATCTGAATTATCAGCACCAGCGCCAGTCGCCTCCTAATGGAAACTCGCCTCAAGCACAGCCGAGTGCGGGTAGTAAGACCCCCAGCCCAGGTCCTCATCTGGCCCTTTCTCCGGCCCAAGGAGCAGCTTCAGGGTCTCCTCAACATCTGCAACAAAATGGTCCACCTCCGGAGCAAAACCGACCTGCACCTGGCCCTGTACCAGGACCTCAGGGCCGAGTTGGGTTCCCTGGGCCAGGTCACATACCGAAATCAGTGAATCAGCGTCCGGCATATGCAACGCAAAAGCCAAACGAGCCGCAGTACGGGCAGGTCCCCATCCCTACGGGATACGGAAAGGTGCACAGTGAGGGACGCATTGAGCCAGCTCCAGTCGCGTACTACATGGGTCCTCATGGCCAGTTCTTGCCAGTGCAGACGGGCACGCCGGGCTCGCAGCCGAATGTGCAGCCGTGGGTACAACCGGGGATGGCACAGCGGCAGCCGTCGTACGGGACTCCCCAGCAACAACATCCTGGACAGGGCAGCCAGTCCCAACCGCAACCGACTCAGCAGCCGGCTAATAGGGTCCCTGTGGCTTCTCCGGCTGCATCTGCAGCGGCGGCGACTCCAGGATTCCCGGCCGGCGGAACGCATCCGCACCAGCCTGATCCTCGACACCCTCTCCACGTGCAAAATCCCGATCAACAAGCTCCGAATACCGCGCAGGCGCTGCGAGGAGAGGTAGCGCAGGCTATTCCGGCTCCTGGTGCTTTGTCGCCAGCGCGAGGTCCTCAAGCCCAGAGCTACGCCGTGCCAGCCAGCAATCCGGTCCAGTCTCGACCAGAGCCAGAGCGTTTCTCGACGGCAATGAGCAACCCCAGCGGCCATCCTTCGCCTCCACCCCAGCTTCAACACCCGGGGTCTCCTCAGTCGTACCCACTGCCGGATTCGACTTTCTCCCCAGTTAACCCTGCTGCCGAGCATGCACCCACCCCTCCGCTCCCGTCTCCTCTGCCGGCCTCGGATCTCGTGCCATCACCCTTGAGACCGCTGGGCAATCAGCTTCAGATGGCCGTTCCCCAACGACAAGTCAGTGCCGTCAGCCAGGTGTCATCGCTGCCCCCCGACTCTACTCAAAATCAAGCTCCTCCAGGCGCTCACTTCGCTGTTGACTCTGGAGGCTATCTACAGGCACGGTCGCCGAGCCCGCAGGCTACGCCTGGACGCAACGTCATCCCGGAGCCAAGTACTGCGCTCTCGTCACCGCCGCAGACGCTCCACGTCAATGTCCAGCAGGCGAACGAACATGCTGGGGAGGAGGAAAACATCTACGACGCCACGCCCCGCACCGAAAGCATTCCCGTGCAGCAGCCGCCTCGAGAGTCCACCGTCCCGCCACCAACCGAGGACTCGTCCGAACCAGAAGCAGGCGGCACATCGCCCGAAGTTCTCGGGCACAAAGACAGCCAGGAGGACTCACGCGCCGACAACCTCACCATCGAGACCTCCCCCTCTCCCTCTCCACCTCCACCACTTGCCCAGCCGGCGCCCTTCCACCAACCCGTCACCCCCGACCCCCTCACCACCACCATCACCACCACAAACGGCACCCCTGCCCCTGCCACAGCCCGCACCACCCCGCCAGCCTCCTCCACCAACCCTGTCGACATCTTCGAGGAAGCTAAGCGCAAGGCGGTGCTCCGCGACATGGAGGAGAAGATCCCGGTCTTCCCGACGGAGCCCGACGTAGACGCGCAGCAGCTCGCCGAGCTGGCGGCCAAGAAGAAGGCCGAGGAGGAGAGGCCGCAGATGAGCGCCACGAGCTATCCGGGACAGGAGTGGAATCCTTACGGGGAGGGGTGGGAGGATGATGACTGATTGAGTCTTATATATCAGGAGACATTTCTGGGTTCTTGGATATGTTTTGTGGAAGTCTTGTGAAGTTGTGAAAATCTAGACTGCTACTTTTGTTCGGATCGAGATGTCGGACGAAGAGAGTGTGTCTTTGAACATAATACCGGATGTAGGAGCGCGTTTTGGAAGTTCCGTTTGTTCGTATTTCATCTCATTCTCGATACCTCGTGTTCATTCCTTCGGATATACCCTTCAAGCAAGCTTTGTTCGTTCGAGCATTTGGCTTTTGGAAACACCTAATTGCATGTCACACTATCTTATATAAGGTACCTACCTTTACGAGGAACATACATACAAATACTTATACTCACGCAAAATACTCACCCATTTGACTTTCTTCACGTCGTGTCCCGTCTTGGTTTATCTCCCTGTCCACCCCTTCATCCGACATCGAATCTCACCCACATGACCACAAGCACGCACCATGGTTTGACAGCGTCATTGTCACCACTAGAGCAGCTATCTACCACCTAAGCCCGCGAAGGCACAGACGTCAAACTAACTACATGAGGGATGTGGTGGTATGTGTAGTAGTTCTCAGCTACATCAAGCGTTATGACGGGCCACATTTTCGTACGCTGTTGTTGTTGTTGTGTTGGGGAAGGAGAATTCTGTGTATCCATGCTCCTCCCTCCCAATGATAAAAGAAAAAGAAAAGAAAACGAAAACAAACGCATCCCGTTGCGGTATCCCAGCGTCCCATGAACTTCAGTCTCTGCTTTCCGTTCTCCGTGTGTCCCACCCATCTGTCCAGTTAGTCATGCACCTGACCGATGCCCAATGTGGCAGTCCATCATCCATGCCAGGATATCGCAAAACCAGGTATCACCAGAACGATCAAGAGACCAATACCCTTCGTTTCCCATCAAGAAGAGACCTGAGCATTCATTCCCAAACATCCCCTCCAGAAAACCCCCCCGTGAAGGAAAGAAGTCCCGCTCAAGCAGAAGTAAGCAGCCCCTGCCTCGGCAGCGCGCGGGCCAGGATAGCATCGATAGCCCCCAGCTCGAGGTCGGCGGCCCGGCGGAGCGACATGTTCTCGAACTCGTCGCCGGCGGGGAACCCGGCCACGGCCCAGAAGAAGCCGAGGTAGGAGTCCGTCTCGCTGCCCGTCGCGCGGACCTGGCGGCGCAGGGAGGGCGGCAGGGCGTTGACCATGCGGGTAGTCTCATCGCGGGTGAGGGAGATGAAGTACTGGGCCGAAGTTAGTTTAGCAAAGATGTGGGGGGAGTACAGGGAGAGAGGGGGGAAAGGGACAACGAACCTCGACAACATCACCCGGCACGCCCGGGTTCGGGATGAGGGTGTAGATGTGCCTCCACCGCGCAGCGCTACCGGGGACTCCGTACTCCATCGCCTGGCGCTCGTCCAGGCTGCTGATGAAAGCGATGTCGTCCTTCATCAGCGGGCTGAAACCCGGGCAGCCCATGGCGGCGCGGACGAGGCGTTTGAGGAGCTTCTCGTTGAGGACCTCGCTGAAGGAGGACATGGGGCCGCCGCCACCGCCTCCGACGGCCGGACGGCGGTGGTCGCTGTTGTAGATGGCGCCCTGCAGCGCCTGAATCATGTCCACGACCGTCTTGTAGACGCGGTGGCGCTGGCGGATGGTGATGTACGCCGTCATGTGCCAGGGGAGCTTCTTGAGGATCGAGATGAGGGTCTCGACGCTGCGCTGGGGGCAGCTCTTGGTGTAGGGGCCCTGCCAGGAAAGGTCAGTAGGGGTTGAGGTTGTGAGAAGGGGGCAAGAACTCACGCGGAAGGGGAACTCGATGTTCTTGACCAGCTGGATCAGCTCCTCGTCGGTCACGAAACCCTTGAACTTCTCGGGCGGGACCTGGATGTGAGGCTGGCCGACCATCCAGTTGACGTCGCGAGCATAAGGGAACAGGTCCTTGAGCAGCTGGTCCTGGCTCGCGATGCTGACGGTGACGATGCGAGTGTTGATGCGGACGGGTTTGCCATGAGCCTTGCTCTGGCGATGCTTGTCGACCACCTTCATGGCAGAGTCGAAGTCGTAGAACTCGATGTAGGCGGCCCCCGTCTTGGCCGTGAGGCGCTCCATCATGATGTGGACGGGCTCGTCGGCGTCGTTGAGGATCTTGGCGTTGCCGCCGACGAAGGCGATGATGTCGGACACCTTGGCTTCGTAGGGGAGCTCGTCGATCTTGACCACCGGGTTGACAGTCTGGTTGACCATCGAGGCGCCGGGGATGAAAGGCTCGAAGTTGGGCGACGTGGCGAGGTCGAAGGCCGGGCGCGTGGTGAAGCCGGAGGTCAACATGTTCAGCATGTCCGAGGCAGGGATGCTGGGGGTGAAGGTCACCGGCTGCTCGCTGACTTGAGGCAGGGCGAGCTGTGAGAAGGCCTCACGGGTCTGCGCCAGGAGATCTTCCCAGGAGATGTCGTAGCCGGAGCGGCGCTGGAGCTTGCTGGGAGAGATGCCGTTGCCCGAGCCCAAGGAGTCGCGGTGGATGAGGCTTGACGTGATCGATCCGGGGGATGACAGGTTGTTGCTCCGGAAGATGTCAGCATTGACGTTGTTGCCGCGCTGACGAAGAGCCGATGTGGCCGAGAAAGGCGAAGCCGCGGTCGAATTCGCCTGAAAGACGTCCTGGGCAACGACAGGCTGGCCATCGGCCATGCCCGGTGAGCGGCCGTCCGACCTGAGAGATCCAGGCGTTGACTGGGTGGCCCGGGCAATGACTTGACCGACGAGGTTGGACAGGTTGCTCGCCAAATCAAACGCCGGGGGAGGGGCGCCGGTGACAAGGCGAGAGTCCGGACGTGGAGCAAAGTGAGCCGGAACGGTCTGCATGAACTGCATGGGGTCACCGCCTGTGAATGCCTTGGCCTTCGGGGTGGTGGTGCTGTAACCCGGGGACATCATAGTATTGGGCGAAGAACCCTGAGTGCCACCAGACCTTCCAGTGGTGACAGTCTTGTGAGAGGTGGCCACCGTCTCGGCTCCATCACAGGAGGAGAGGGCATCACCGTTGTCGCTCTGACTCTCATGCTCATCGTTGGTCTCACTCTCGGCCTGCTTCGAAACAGCATTGGCGAAAGCAACCGACTTGCCCCAGCGTATGGTCTGAGGACTGAAGAAAGCCGAAGCCTGGGCCTTGGGACGAGGAGCCGACAGGCTGGCGCCGCCTCCAGCGACGCGATAATCATCATAGTAGTCCTGGAACCGCATTGTCTTCTCCGACGTGACACCACGCGGCTGAGGGGTCAGCTTCGCGCCGCCACCATTGTGGCCGTCGTCGTCAGTGTCACTATCCTCAACGTAGGCGCTGAACTTGTGGGAAGTCGTGAAAGGCTTCAGATTGGTGACATTCGAGTTGACTCCCTTGATGTTGGCAAAGTCAGAGGCCGCGGTGGTGCGATTGGCGCGGTCCATGCTGGCGTTGATGAAGCCTTTCTTGGCTGGAGTGGCCGTGATGGGTCGGTAAGCCATGTCGTAGAGGTGTAGAAATCTGGATCGTAGTCTTTTCAGACATTAGTAGGAGTGGATAGACGAAACGAGAGTCAGTGCCCAAGCGAGCAGCAATGGCAAGTCGCCCGGTTTGGGACTCGCTCCGGATTCAAGTATCGAGCGCATGTGAGAAGATCCCGTATTGCGAAGTGAGCGTCGAGGACGACATTGGGATACGCTGGAAAAGTAGAGCGCAGGAAAAGCAGATGCATCGAGAAGCATATGGGCATTAATGCCCGGCGTTACGCCGTGGGGAAGAAGGCCGGGATTGGGTAGGTTTTCAAAGACCCAACTTACAGATCGATAAGAATCAAGAGGTAGCTTGGGCTTGAGTCGAAAGCCTAGAGCCGACTGAGTCTGATCAGGATACGAGTGGTCAGCGTTTGCTTAAGGCCATCGACGGCCTTGAAGACGTTCCAGCTGAAGGGCTTGTTTTTGTCTTGAAAGTAGGTGGGATGGGAAGAAAGAGATGACAGGTTAGATATTAGAGGAAGAGGCGAAGAGGTACAAGCAGGAAGAAGATAACGGAAGGTAGGAGCTGGGGATTTTCGTATGAAGGCCCGGTGAGAAAAGGATAACGTGCTTGTGGAGGAACAAGAGGAAGAGGGATTGGGTGGTTTGTCAGTATCTCAAGACTTACCTCTCACCTGGGAGGTTTAACCAGACTTGACGCTCCTGGAGATGCGAGTTAGAAGAAACGTGGGTGCCAAAGACGTGAGAAGAGAGCGTGTGTTTGATGGGAGCAAGGTAACCAGGCGAAACAAGCACGCTCGAGGAACCCTGGAAATGAGGTAAAAGGGGTGGATGAGGAGGAGGAAGGTGCCTTGGGAGGTAAGAGAAGAAGGGAGATATACCTTAGGGAGATATGAACGAAGAGGTGTCGCTGGATGGTGGAACAGGAATATGGCCTTGATGAGGTCCGAGGGAGAAATCACAACAATAATACTTGGACAGAAGGGCCCTATTGAACTATGTTATTGAGAGTGATGACAATCCAGCCGCGGCCGATGATACAAAAGTCAGAAGAAGGGTTGAAGGGTATTGTTGGCTATATCAATAGCAGGAAGAGGATGCTGAGGGTCGAGGTTTGATGTTGCGTCCAGGTCGAGAGAGGAATCGAGTTGACGCGGCGTAGGATATTCGGCAAAGAGGCCAACGCCGCTAACTTTCCGAATGTTGACGCGTCTCCAGTGATTCACCAAGTCGTCGACCAGTCCAAACACCCTTATCGATAATCGAGCATGTGCCCCGGTGACAATCGTGACCTCAATGCGTATCAGTCACTCTGTCATTCACCTCTTTCAAGTCAGTATTGGTTCCCATACCATGCTAAGGATGGCCAGTGACACAAAGCAGTGGTGGGAAGACCGCGACCATCTTCACCATGTACCATGTGAGTAAGTGGGCAGCTCAAGTGTGTTCCGACTCTCACACAGTGGCAATAACACGCGAAGGAAAATCAGTGTTGAGAGAGTCAGATGGTCCTATAGGAGCTGTCGTGGCTCAGCAAGACCAAGGGTGGAAGAAAATGACGATGCACGAGGAGACGCGGAGGGCAGAGAAAGTAGAGCGGGAGCCATTGAACATGGACAAGACTGCCATCGCCGCCAGCATAGCTGATATCATGATTCATGCCTAAAAGCCAAACTATAATGCATCTGTCATGTCCAATCCCAGACATCAGAGCCCGATCAAACTGCCTTAATCGAACTGTAATCAGGGGTCAGCCGAGTCACAAGGCGTGCATAGCAGGAGGGATTGGGGTTCAGTCGGAGCTTACCGGTGTTAGGAACGACTCTGCCACGAATCTCGCCCGCGCATTCAGCTGCAGCCCGTCTGTTAGTTGAGACGAAACAGAAGGGGAGAGTTCCTGTCACAGGCAGGATGAAACGTACGAAAAGCTTCATCTCTGATATCTCCTTGTCCACCTCCTCCATGAACTGGATGATGAAGTCCACCAGCTTGTGTTTCAGCATCTCTTCCGTGTGGAAGTTGGTGATGAGGAAGCTGATGTCGTATCCCTAGGGTTCAAGGGGTCAGATCAGGGGTCCCAGTTGGCTACAAGGGCAGAACAGAACGCAGCGCACCTTGATGGGCTTTCTCCGTAGAATGAAGAACGACTCGGCCCTTTGCGTCAAGAAGCGAGTAAACTTGTGGACCAGGATGTTCTCGATTTCGTCTGCCTGCTTGATCTTGATGCTTATGCGGACACTGTTGATCGAGGGCTCGATGAGCACGCGCTCATTCTCGTTTCGTGCAATCGTCAATGGCGCGAGCAGGACCTCTGGAGACGTCTGGGCTTCTATCTCGGGCACATTGTGTCGCTCGGCGGTCTGGGAGGCGAAGTTGGAGAGACACAGGGCGGCCGTTAGGCTACTCCTGACAGCCTGGAGGTACGGCCGGAGCGATTGGGACTGGCGGGGGGAATATGTTAGCATTTGTGACATTCAACCCCTCGGCATCTCGGATTGGATCTGGAGCTTACCATGGTGCCTAGCTTGCAGGAAGGGCTGCTGTAAGAACTGAAGCTGGCTGTCGGTGACGCTCAAGTAGCAAGCCAGCGGTATGATGTTGGTTCGTGGTGGGGATTGGGCGGTTGTCGACGCTGCAAGGCACCAGGAAGCTTGTCCCCGCGGGATGACGAGGCTGAAGGTGGAGCAAGTGCAACCGCCTCAATGTGTTCGAGATGGCGGAGAAGGTACGTACCTTCCACGCCGCTCCACGGTTTCCCATTGGGTCTGGCGGCTTGGCTCTGCCCCGCTCATTACCAAACAGCATCAAGCTCCAGCTCTGGATTCGTTGCCCCTCGGTGCCTTCTTTCGCCTTCGATGGTTAAAAACAAACATTCCGCCTTGTGTTAAATACTAAAAGTCCAGCTCTTCCGACTCTCACCCTTGGGACGAGACAAACAGCTCCAGTCGGACACCTCATCTCCTGCAAGATCACCGTATACAGAGCTTGTCGAAATGGGGGCAATAACAGGTAAACACACTCTCGAAGCGAGCCGTGCAGCGAAGATCATGCTAACATATTGTGCACAAGTGGGCGTCAAACACAAGGGCAAGAAGTACGATGTCGAACTCGAGCCTACCTCCACAGGCGAGGACTTCAAGCTGCAGCTCTACAGCCTTACGGGCGTCGAACCGGACAGGCAAAAGGTGCTCATCAAGGGAGGACAGCTCAAGGACGATGCAGTCATTGGCGACCTCGGGCTCAAGAACGGGCAGCAGCTCATGATGCTCGGCACCGCAAGCGACGACGGCAGCTTTGCACGGCCGACGGAGAAGATCAAGTTCGTCGAGGACATGACAGAAGCCGAAGCCGCCCAGCAGGTCGGCGCCACCCCTGCCGGACTCGTCAACCTGGGCAACACCTGCTACCTCAACTCGACGCTACAAGTCCTCCGGTCCGTTCCCGAGCTACAAGACAACCTCGTTAAGTACAACGCTCCGTCGACCTCTACCGGCTCCTTGGGTCTCTTCCCCGGTCCTAACGTGGACCTGACCAATCAGCTCCGGCACCTCTACAAGAACATGAGCGAGACACAAGAAGGGTACGCACCCACCTCGTTTATCAACGCCCTGCGCGTCGCCTTCCCCCAGTTCGCCGAGCGGTCCAAGTCCGGAGCCGGCTACGCACAACAGGACGCCGAGGAGGCGTGGTCGCAGATCATCGCCCAGCTGAGGCAGAAGATCACCATCAAGGAGGGCGGCGACGACAGCAAAGCCGTGTCCTTTATCGACAAGTACATGGCCGGCGAGTTCTCCTCGACGCTCGAGTGCGACGAGCCCCAGGCGCGCGAGCTCGGGGAGGAGCCCACCTCGTCCAAGGAACCGTTCCTCAAGCTCAACTGCCACATCGACTCCAGCACCAACCACCTCCGCGACGGCATCATGAACGGTCTCACGGAGAAGATCGAGAAGCGGTCGGCCGTCCTGGACCGCGACGCCGTCTACACCAAGAAGTCGCTCATCTCGCACCTGCCCAAGTACCTGACCGTGCACTTCGTGCGCTTCTTCTGGCGCCGCGACGTGCAGAAGAAGGCCAAGATCATGCGCAAGGTCACCTTCCCGCAGGAGCTGGACGCGGTCGAGTTCTGCACCGACGAGCTCAAGAAGGCGCTCATCCCCGTGCGCGACAAGGTGCGCGAGATCCGCAAGGACGAGGAGGACATCGAGCGCGCGCGCAAGAGGCGCAAGAGGAGCCACACGGTCCAGGACGCCGACATCGCCGGGTCGTTCGGCGCGTCCGAGGCGGACAAGAGGAAGAAGCAGCAGCAGGAGAAGAAGGACGCCGCCAAGAAGCCGGGCGGCGGCGCCTCCTCAGCGGACGGGGATGTCCAGATGGGCGAGGCAGGCGGCGAGACGTACAAGACGGACGCCGAGTTCGAGGCCGAGAAGGAGGCGTCGCTGCTGGCCGCCAAGAAGGAGCTGCACGCCCTCATCGACCCGGAGCTGCTCAAGGACGACGGCGCGAACCAGTCGGGCCTGTACGAGCTGCGGGGCGTGGTCACGCACCAGGGCGCCAGCGCCGACAGCGGGCACTACACGGCCTACGTCAAGAAGACGGCGCCCGTGGATCCCAAGACGGGCAAGAAGGGCGAGGAGGACGGCAACTGGTGGTGGTTCAACGACGACAAGGTGTCCGAGGTGACGCCGGACAAGATCGATACCCTCGCTGGAGGAGGCGAGTCGCATTCGGCATTGATTCTGCTTTATCGCGCTATTCCCCTGCCTAGCGCGGAGGGTATCACGGAGTGATGATGCTGCAGGATTATGTACAGGGCTTTGTATGCCGGAGGACGGAACAGGTGCATCAGTCGGGGGCATTGGAGGTCAGGGCAAAATGGGCATTAGCTCAATAACTGGTTAGATTCGCCCATGCTAGATGACTACCCCGCAACATTCTTTTGTGACTTTCTGGCGTGGCCATCGTGATCTTGAACATTGACTGAAACATCGCTTCCGACCGTGCCATTACGGATCGTAAACGGCAAAAGCTTCCCTGTCTGCCCCAGGGACTCGTATCGACAGCACTGGGCGACCGGCCCTCGCGCGCGTGAACCAGTCGCAGCACTTCCCACTCCTCTCGGCTTGCCCATGGCGATCGTCCTGTACAGCGCCTAGCACACATGCCGTATTGTTTCGAGGGGGTCGAAATACAATCCGTATACGGGTATCATTCCTCAGACTCCCGAGTGTAGGTATCTTCCATCTCCAACCCGTCTCTCTCACTTTCCCCCATCACCACTCCCCGCCCCAGCATCCCTCCCCTCGGGCTCGTCAGCCATCTTCCTCCTCAGCTCGGCCAGCTTCCGCTCGAGCTGCGCCCTCTGGGTGAGTAGCTGGCCTCTCCTCGTCTCGAGGGCGTCGACGCGGTCGTCGAGGGGTGCTTCGGTGAGTTTCTTCTTCTCCTTTTTTGGCCGGTAGTTAGCATGGGACGGTCTTGCACATCGGCGAGAGAGGGAAGGGATGGGCATGGGAGGAAAGTTACCTCTTTGTATTCCATCCGCGTCTTCAGCCCCGCGCCGTAGATGGTGCCCACGAACGTGACGGCGGCGAAGGCTCCCGTCCAGACCATGCGCTTGTAGCGCGGCCAGGCCGAGGCCGAGGCGGAGGAGGCGGCTTTGGCGGCTGCGACTCTTGGGGGAGCCATGGTTTTGTGTTTCAATTTGGAGTACCCTGGTTTGGGGGGCAGGTGGTCAGGTCCAGTATCCCCTCCACGCCGAGGTCGAGTCTGCTCGTCGGCGGCGGGCGGTTGTTATGGGAGTTGGACGGTGCGGGTCGGGACTGGGTGTCGGACAACTACTGCTGCGGCTGCTGTCGGTGCCGGCAGTGGACGTCGTGCTGTGCGCTGACGAGCTTCTCCGGTGGTGGTGCCGTCCCCGGTGTCGCAACTCGTCCGTCTCCAATCGCAGTTGTTGCTGCTGCTCGTTGTTTGAAGCTGTTGCTGTCACTGTCGTTATCGCCTCGGAAATTCTCCGCCTCGGCCCAAGCTCGTCGAGCTCGACGCCGCCAAGACCGATCGTCTCAGTCAGATCTCCGGGTCTCGCAAGCGCTAGCGCCCTTAGTAATCGACCAAGAGGGGCGCTCGGAGGGGCGGCCATGGTGATGTCCCTGAACTATGACGACAGATACGTATTCGAGATGCGATTCCAGTTAAAGGAAGAAATCTGAGAGTCTACCAGAGGAGCAATTTAGCTCTTATTATATATACACTCTTTCTTCCCGATTGTGCCTCGAGAGTCGCAGCGTTCTGGGTCTGGAGTTTGGAGCTGTCTGAGCTAGGTGTGTTATCTCACAGTTCTTACAGCGACTTGCAGCTAGGAGGCCGTTTCATACCCCTCTGTCTCGTCTCAGCGCGTCTAAAAAGGTCAAGACCCAGGGGCTTCGACGTCAAAGGCCTGTGTTGTCGCGAAGGAGCTTGATAGCAACTGGCAAGTGTGTCGTATACTATATACTTCGGGTTTCATTGTATGCAACAAGTACTGATCCCTAAGTAGACGCTGCCGGCCCTGTCCTGCTCTATCCGTAGCGCAGCATGGGCACTCCCCGAGTCTTCATCATCCGCCACGGCGAGACCGAGTGGTCGCTCAACGGCAGGCACACGGGCATCACGGAGCTTCCCCTGACGGCCAATGGCGAGAAGCGCATCCGGGCCACGGGCCGCGCCATGGTCGGGAACGACAGGCTGATCGTGCCCAAGAAGCTGGCGCATATGTAGGTCTAATCTGTCTTGATCTGTTATTCGTTCAGTGGCATCTACTCTGCAATTTTCGGAACGAGAGCCTGTGAAGTCTGCCCATGCAAGGAAGCAGCGTCCTGCGATCGGTGTACTTCTGCAGAACCACCCTATACCCAGTTCCCCTTCCACCTCCGTCAACGCAGTTAGACACTAACAAACTCCTCTAAAGCTACGTCTCCCCCCGCAGGCGCGCCCAGCGCACCTTCGAGCTCCTCGGAATCCGCAAGAAGGACGAAGCCCTCCCCTGGGACCGGCACGGCTCCGCCGACGACGACGCGCCGAACCACTCCCCGTGCGCGGCCGGCGTCGAGGTCACCGAGGACATCCGCGAGTGGGACTACGGCGACTACGAGGGCATCACGTCGGCCGAGATCCGGGAGATCAGGAAGCGGGAGGGCCTGCCGGGGACGTGGGATATCTGGCGGGACGGGTGTCCTGGCGGGGAGTAAGTTTTGCCGCCGCCGCCTTGCCATTCTGATGCGATAAGTTGGCTTCCTGCGTTGCTCAAGCGAGGCCTAACGCCAATTGTGTGCAGATCGCCGGAACAAGTCACGGAGCGCATCGACAGGCTGATCAAGGACATTCGCGAGAGATGGCAAGCCGCGTGCTTCTCCAGGGCGAAGGACGAGGCCGCCAAGGAGCCCGGCGACGTGCTGATCGTCGCCCACGGCCACATCCTGCGCGCTTTTGCCCAGCGGTGGGTGGGCCATACGCTGCAGGAGGGGCCGACGTTTCTCCTCGAGGCCGGCGGTGTCGGGACGCTGAGGTACGTCATTCCTTGGGCTCTTGGGACGGATTTGGAGGGGGTGTTTTGCTAACCGCAACACAGCTACGAGCATCACAACATCAATGAACCGGCTATTCTACTCGGTGGTGCTTTCATAGTGGACATTGTCGAGGAGAAGGAGGAGGAACTCAAAAAGAAGGCCAAGAAGATCGAGGAGCTGGAGAGCTAACGTGCTAGCGACCGCAATGACGGCTTGGTCAGGTCTTTAGATTGGGTTGCATTTGCAAGCGTGTGCTGTGATAGACGGCACCGTGTAGCGCAAGACAGCTGAGCATTTAGCCTAGCATTTGGCACATTCGAGTCTAGAATCTCTCTGGTTCCGGCAGACAGAGCGTAGTCTAGCCCCTTTTCACACAAAGCTGGCGCCAGAGACTAGCGACGAGAGCAGGCGCCATCTCTGCCACAACCCTACACCTTGGTCCCCCTTGCAATGAACAGCCTCCTCTTCAACTCGCTCACCTCGTACGTCCCCTCCTTCGGCCTCACAAGCGTGATGTCCCCAATGTCGGCCACGGCAAAGTCCGTGCCCGCGCCGGCCTGCGCGAAGACGTCCCTCATGCCCTCCTCCGAGAAGCCGTGGTGCTTGACCGTGTGCTGGGCGGGGTGGTGCGCGTCCAGCTTCCCGTGCGCGTAAAACTCAATGATCATCAGCACCCCGCCCGGCCTAAGCCGGGCCACGAGGCGCCGGGCGGCCAGGTGTGGATCGTCGAAATGCTAAGAGTGGTGTTAGTTATTGGAATGTGAGCTATCGATAGTTGTGGGACTTGGGGGTTTTTCTTTGTTGTCTGCCAGGGCACGGCTGAGTTTTTGTGGTTCTGGAAGGAAGTGGTACGACGATCACAACCCTGACAACCTGGCAGTTGGGAAGGGTGGTGTGGGGTGGTAAAGTCTTGACAGACTTGGTAGTGATGCTGCTCGGGGATTTTCCCGGAGGGGGTAGCTGTCTCCTGGCTGGCACCGGCCGCCTGGGACGTGCTGGGGCATTGCGGAAGGGCTGGAAGGGACTGCGATATACGTATTGCACTTACGTGGAAACCAAGCCCGACGGCTGCAATGTCGAAGTTGTAGAACTCGGCGCCGGAAAAGGCAGCTGGGTTCTCATCCTCTGGATCGCAGAGGTTGCCCTGGTAGGCGAACATCTCATCGCGAGAAATGCCCTAGTGGGTAGAAACCATTAGCGAGAAAGCCCCGACGACCGGATTCTGAGGGGAAGAGTCATACTTGGTTCTCGGCGCGGGTGTTGTAAGCTGAGACCATGCCCTCTGACAGATCTATGCCCACGCACTGTGTGGTGTAGGGCGCGAGAGCCTGTCGTCCCGGCACTCTGAGGTCAGCACACCATGATCATTCTGGACTTCGCACCGAGAAGGGGGTGGCATGGGCATCCGGCCTGCAAAATGGCGATGCACATGCAGTCCAGGGGGTGTCGTCAATTACCCGCGAGATGGTTCCTGTCCCACAGGCATAATCCAGGAGTCTGACGGGCCTCTTGTCGGTCGACTTGGCCTTCCCTCCCTTCTGAGCCTCTCCCTCGTCACCGCTGCTGTCGTCGTCCGCCGCCCAGTCCACGCCGAGGAAGTCGAGCCTCTCCCGGATGTTTTCAATAATCTGATTGAGGGCTTTCTCATGCCGGGTGTCGTATGTGGCTGCCTCCTTGCTATTGCGTGCGACATGTCAGTTAGCATACGTGCGTCTCAGCGCAGCAGCAGAGGCCAAGCTAGCAGTCGTGCCACGCCATGCAGCGGCTAGGTGCAGGCAAACTGCCTCGCGTCATGTACGTTCTCAAACATGCGCGATCAAACAATGCAATTGTCGGTGTGACAGCGGTATCGGGGAGATGACTGAGGGGACGGGAAGCGCGCACGTACTCGAAGTACTGCTTGTTAACAGCGGTGGTGTCTGACATATTGGGGACCGTGGGCTGACGCCGAAGGATTGAACGATGTTGATTGTAGCGGATTGTTCAGCAACGGAAGGCAGAATGCGAATGTGTGGATTCATCATTCGAGAAATCTGCTGAAACCAACAGCGAGCATGCCTATAAAATCATGGGAGCCGGCAACTTCTCGGAAACTTTCAGCAAAGTGACGAGCTGCTACTCAGTAAAATCTTGTTCAAGCGCCATAGGACCTCGGTCACTTTCCAAATCTTGCATAGAGTCACTTGGCTCTCACTCGCATGGTTTCTAAAAAAGAGATTCCTTCACCTGACTTCCAAGTTCCCGAGAGTAGCCAGCACGATGCAGCTGGTTGCTGAAGAGCTTCCAGTTGTAGCGGGGCTGTTTGGTGAGGCCATAAGCCGCTGCATTGCCCTCGGGGGCTCAAGAGTCGAACACAAGCGTAGGTGCACGGCATCTCGGCCTGGCCCTTGAAGAAGGAGGATCAAATGTCCACTCTCGAAAAGATATCAACCGATGCAGGAAGACGGACGTTGCGCTGTTCACACGTCAACCGGTCGGCCAGGTTGGCACGGGTCGGATGCATGCAACAAACATTGTCGGCTGTTAATGCTGCTAAGTCGAGCATGTCTGTTTTCTTTTTTTATTATACGCCCAGGCAGCGCTGCACGAATTGAGATACGCTGCATAGGCGTGTACGACGAAAGTGTAGGTGTAGTGAGCAGTTACATCCATCCTCTTCGCTTGGGTGACACAAAAACATTGCATGGGCAGCAATGCCAAGGCCTTCGCGAAAAAGGACGGGATTGACTCGACCGAAAATGGATGATCGCTCACCAGAGAGCGCCTCGGTCCGCAGCAGGATGCAAGGGAAGTCACAGGGATGGCCCGTCATGCGGCCAACAGTGGGCGAGAGAAAAGACAGACTGTACTTTCGTACCGTAGCACCCGGGCAAATGAACGGGGTGTAAAGCGGGGCGGTTGCCCACGGTGGGAACTGGAACCAGCGGGGTGGGGAGGAGGAGGAGGAGGAGGAGGAGGAGGAGGAGGAGGAGGAGGAGGAGGAGGGGCGTGGGCTGAGTGGGAAGAAATGCACCAGGCCCGATCCGGGGGCCTAGGCCGCGTTCCCAAGAAAGGAAAGCCAGGCAGGCCAGGCTAGGACGGCGCAGAGTCGCTCTCCGCCAGTCGCCGGGGCCTCGCTTCGATGGGACGACGCCCGTGCCGTACCGCAGCGTCGCATCGGCTCGATATGAGGGAGCTGTACGAAGTAATTGCATGCATGCAAATCGGCCATCTTGATTGTTTGGCAGAGAAGAGTGGCTGTTCGTATCAGCAGCACAGTCGTATACACACTTGTTGCAATTGGCGCACTGCACTGCAATGTGACGATGCGATGATGACCTTCACCCTCCTGCTGTGCTGTCGTGGCGAGATATTCACCGCTGGGCCGTCCTGCACCTGGTGCAATCCGGCAGGAAGGTCGTCTACTGATGGATGGAGGGCACGGGGAGTTACTGGTCGGTTTGTTCTGGTTTACGAATGAGAAGCGGGATTTAACAAACCGCCCGCCCGGTGTGGACTGTAATCGGCTTGCCGGCCTGAAGTTGGTTGGGACGGCTCATGCGAGATAATATGCACGGCTTCGGTTCAAGTTGCTGATACCTGCACGCCGAGCTCCATGCCAACTTCGGCAACGACGGAAAGATACATCGACGAGGACGCCGGCGCCCGGTCTTCGTTCTTTGCTTTTTTCTCTCTTTTTCTTTTTTTCTCGTCGCGAAACGCGCAAGCCGCTTGCATCCGGACCCGTCGGACTGGTGCCACAGCATCCGTGACGGGGCTCTGATCAAGGGACGCGTGTAGCTACCCGTCCCCGAAGTGCGGGGAACCGCCGTTGATTTGTTTGACTGTCGTGCAAGTCAGCGGAGGGAGGCTGACGAGATCCCGCATTAGGGGGCTCTGCCACTTGAGGTTTGGCGATTGTAGGCGAATCACATTGGGCCTTGGGGACAGCCCGGCCAAGTTATCCTTCACCTCGGACTGGGTAGCTGCATGGCCCGGCAGCTTGTCAGATCTCACCAACCGCAATGCGCCATATGGACCCCTTGTGTAACGCCGGTGCACGTCCTATTGGGGCTCAAGGCCATGCCTCTGGCCGTGGTCCTGCGAATGGCGGCACAACGCATGCGGCATGGCCCAAGGTCCTGAAATAATGTTGGTACTTTGTACGTAGGGAAGGGAATGAAGGATGCTTGGCTCGGCGCTGCAGTATCTTTAGGCTCCTAAGGGCTTCACACCTTTTCCACCCTACGAAAGGCCATAATGTGATATGTTTGCTGACGGGACGGGCACAGGACCCCAAAATCGCACCAATTCCGCAACTCTGCCCGATGTGTCGAGAAAGCGATTGAAATGGTGGCTCAGTACCTTATACCGTAGTTGTGATAACGGTCCAGTCTTCACCGCCGTTTCCGGGTTGCCCGCCCCTTACACGTGTACGTGACTTATCATGTCCACCGGTCCCACGGGAAGAGAACTGTGACAGCAGATGGTGACATCAGCTTCGGACAATAAAACTTTCGGTTCGCGACCCGTCGACGCTCAACAACACCGGTCCGTATTGACCGTGGTATCGATGTGCTCCCTAGTTTGCTGGAGCCAAAGTAGCAGCACCTCCATATTCTGTGGATATGGGGATGGCAGGAAGTTGGCAGAAACCTGTAAGAGATACCGCACTAACCTCGATCGCGCTGCGCTTGCATGCCAGCAGCAGCCTGCTGCTGCAAACAAATGCATGCTGTCGTGTCCCATGTTGGTGTCCGCTACTCCGCCGAGCGAGGAGCCGACCAGAGTAGATGCGGCTGTTAGCCTGTTACATATGAGCTGAACAAACTCCGCTTTTCCGGTGTTTGTTGGCGAGATCATGATTTCTGAATAGGTACCTAACGGGACGCAAGCGACCGTCCATCCCGGACCGGGGGCCCCGCGGTACGGGTATGCGGGCCAAGAAGCTGATGTAGGTCTAGTCTAGTACGTACTTTGATGTCCTGGCACAGACGGACCGAGCATTCGTAGTTCTGAACGATCACCGATCAGAGATCAGACATGTCGAGTAGCTGACCGTGCTCGTGGAAACGAGTGTCAACCTGTCTACAAGAGTAAGGCTCCTAGTTCTAGACCTAGAGCTTTGGGCATTAACATTACTCGGTTGCTGTCGGTCTTAGGTGGTTGCCGCGCCAGGTACGAGCACGATGCGAGCGTGGAGTGTGTAAGGGAAGGTAAAAGTACCTATATTAGGTCGCCTGGTGTGGGTTACCTTCTGGATGAGTTGGGCGAGCGGGCGTATCGTCTGGTAGGGGTACTTTTGGGCGCCACTGCCCCCGCACTGTGTGCTGACCGTGCAGCATAGAGCAGATCCGTACCTACGAAGTCGCAGCCATTCTCCCACGCTGACATGGTGAATGGATGTTTGTCCATGTTCTATGTGATGGCGCGACGCTGTGCTCTATCATTCTTGCACTTTGACCTCGCTTCGCATCGGGTTATCGTCAAACAAGCGTAAACTTTCTTTTTTCATGGGCGGGTGTCTACCTGTACCTACTTCAGCACAGCGTTTGGTGGCTTTATCCAAGCAGGAGCGAATTGAGAGCGGCACGGCAGGCTGGGCCGCCGATTCGTCCCTTTCGCGTTCCTGGATACTGTCGACGAATGGGAAGGAGCCGTGCGCAGAGTACAGTTCGTCTTCAGCGCATCATGGATGATGGAAGGTCTTGGAGATTTTAGGGGGACAGCAGGGCATGGACATCCTGGCAACACGAGTGCTGCGAATCGCGCAAGCGCCGCGCTTCGTCCAATCAAGAGGCTGTCGACCGAGGAAGCCATCGCTGGTGGGCGGGGGTGGTCGTGTCGTGTTCACCGCTTTTCTCTCGTCGTTCTTCTCCGTTGTTGGATCGGCCTCGTCGGTTGAACGCCCCCTTGCCGTTGGTGCCATGGGTTGCCTGGCCCCCCAGCCACCCCCTGCGAAACCCAAAACACGTGTGGAATAGTCCACTAAAATGGTCGCGATCACGGCGCGAAGGGCTTCGGCGGGAAGCGGGGTGGAGCACGTCCGCTATTGATCATGTGAGTCCAATCAAGCCCTCTGCAAGAGCCATTTGTTTTTGTGTCCAGCTCAGGCTGGCTGGGACCGTGACGATCCACAAGTCCTCCCGCGATGTTCAAGTTGTTCTACGCTATACGGAGTGGGCAACAAGTCGTGGTGTTGTTGGCCTTTCCCCTACGCCTGTTGCTCCCGTACGAGGTGGCCAAACAACTGGGGAAGCGCTCTGTGCCGCTATGCTGCGTTGGACCCCGCAGCCACCGCATGCCACGGCAGAGTCCTGTTAGAATCCGGCGAGTCTTAAATCATTTGGTGTCATATAAATACTGTCAGGGCTTCCTGACAGGTCTCACGCGTCAGTATCGCATCCGAGGCCGTGAGTTATCTCTTCCCCGGGCTAAAAGAATCAAACAACGCTCACGCACAGTGTGACAGACGCATATCAGCTCAAAATCGTGCTTGCACTTGCCATCCGGTTAGGCAAACAGGTGGAGGCAGGGGCATCGAGCAGAGTTCCTACGTGCCACGGTACTTTTCTCTGTGATGAGCATGCTGTCTGCTACAAGGGAATCCCTACCTCTGGCCAGACGGCGCCGAGTCCAAGCCGCTTCGCGTCGGGACTTGGTCCATAGGAGACTAGTCCGAAGTACAGTCCCCCCTTTTTGATTAGAGTTTCGACCTGGACGATCAGCTTAGCCACTTGTTATATTTGGCAACCAACCGTTCACCTGATGCGGTGGTACCCAAAGTGATGTTGCAAGTTGGCGCAGAACGGTGCCGTTGCGTGAACATGAGATAATGGGGCGACCACTGGAAATTACCCGGCATGATGATGATGAAGCGCACGGAGTCAATCCAACGGTCCCGTTACGCGTTGTGATCTATCACATTGTTGCTAAGTCGGTACCGATATATGTGCATGCGCCATCGGCAGGAGATTCTTTCTGTTGCATTTGCGGCTCGACCACTCAGGACTCGAGCGGCGCTCTGATAAGAGGAGTACAAGGACTCGCGAGGAGTCGCATAGACTCCCACTTCCACGACGACCAGCGTGGTGTATTTGGCCGCAGTCCGGACACGCGCTCAAAGCAAACACAAGCCGCCCGGTTGTTCTTACCGTGGCCACAGTTGCTGGTCTCGCCAGTCAACTGAGGTACCGTGGAGCTGAGTGGGCAGCTCTCATGTTTTTGCTCAACCACGAATAGTAGGAACGTAACGACGGAAAGTGGCCGCCGCTGATATGACACGAGAAACTCCTGTCTGGCGAACGCAGTACAGTAGAAGGAAGTCTGGTCTACTTGTGAGCTTGGCGTATGTTCAATCGCGCTTTGCCGCACCGGCCCTTGCCACATCATCTTACAATGTCTTTTATCAGACAAACGCAGGATAAATCTCCGAGGCATCGCATCTTGATTTTGCTGGGTTGAAACTGGCACACATCGCTTTTCCAAGCATCAAAGAGGAGTTGTGGACGTGCCAGTGAAAACAATTCTCTGAGTCGCGAAAATAGAAGCCAAAGGGTCAATGCGGTGTTATAAGCGCAAACGTCGTTATTCTGGACATAGGCTCAGGAAAAGTCGGCTTGGATGAGTGCATAGCAGGTGAACCCAACGAAGCAGATTAGGGCTGCCAGGCGTAAGATGCGGCGTTGGCTGCAGCTCGGTGCACATGAACGCTTTCGGACGTTGGGGCGAAGGAACGATAGCGATAGCAGCGTGGTACTTCTGGTCCTGTCGAGGGGAATCAAACAATCAATCAGTGGTCCACGACCGACTCGTGTACGAGCGTCTCCTCACCGGATCGGGCTGAACGGCGTTCGAAGGGAATGCTGCTGATCTGCACGGCCCGTGTGCGAACGCAGCGGTGAGGAGGCGCGAATGTAGTGAATCGGCCGGTGCGAATCCTGCCTGCTGCAGGCGGTCTCGAACAGAGCCTAGCGAGCAGCGGTAAGCATGCCAATCCTAGACAGCCAGTTGTTTGGATTCCCTACACTTAGAGGTGGTGATGTGGACCGCAGGGGTTGCAAGAACGACCATGACCCCCCCAAGCTGTCAGGCTTGACACACGACGCTATGTCGAAACATTGGTAGCCTCGACACACGCATCAGTAGCCTGTAGGCGAAGGAGGTCCGTTTCGATGGGTATTTGCTAGCCCAAATGTGGGAGTACCATCGGGACGAGCCTAAACGGAGCGGGCGGTATCATGCATGACAAAACTTCGGCGTTCCGCTGGCTGGAAAGGACCACTCGGAGTCTAGAACATGGACATCTCCCCGGAATGAACGCATGTCTCGTCGAATGGGTTCGACAATCAGCTGCGCCGGGTTCAAGTCCCTCTGCCAATCCTGGGAAAGGATTGCAGGCAGACCCGGCCTATCAAGGACGTGGACGTGAGAGTTCAGAGTCGGAGTGGGTGTGGTCAAGCGGGGTTGGGAGAATTGTAGTCCAACTTTTCAGCCAACAAAAATTGGCACTGCTTCAGGCAAGCAGGAAGCAAAACAAAGGACAGGACAGTCCAAGGACCGGATGCAGCTAGAGGCACTGGATTTGAAGAGGCGTCCAAGATGTGCCCGCAGTCTCAAGCTTCGGCTAGAGCTGCAAAAGTCCAGACTACAGGTCTCCTGATGAGCGCAATCATTCACCGGTCTTAAACGGGTAGACCGGTCGATCAAAATGTCGAACAGAAATGCAACATAATTGTCGTGGAAGTCCTCATCTCGCTCGCCTCGGTGCCGACACGTAATCCGTTAGTATTAGATGTGGCCGAGGTCGATCAATCCTCCAGAAAACATGTGGTCCGCGGCGACCCGGACAGGTCTCAGGATTCCAGTGACAAACCGATGCTGTGAGTGAGAAAAAACGAGCGGCAGCGCCGTGCGCACCCGTTGCCCGCTTCGCTTCTTCCCACTTCCTACCTTGCATTACCGCTGGGCACACCCGCCGCCCGCCGAGGGGGTGGTCATCTGGCCCAATCGACTGATGATGATTGATGATGGAGCAAGGTCTCAGAGAGAACAAAGAAAAGGACAGTGACATGGAAGTGATGGGTTCAACCGGTCGACCGCTAGGGGGCGGTGGTGTACGAATCAGAATGCGCCAATCCGAGCCTCCGATCTTAGTCGATCCTTTGCCTAGTCGAGTGACGTGCCCAACCACTGTCCTGGGATGAGACGACGCAACCGCCAACCACGTTCCCGACGCCGGGGCTAGTGGGGCCGAGAGTACACGTGTCCAGCGTTCCGCATCGAGCGCCCGCCCTTTTTTTTTTTGGTGCACTTTCTTCGTCTTCATCGTCGAAGTTTCTTTTTGTCTTCATGATGGCGTTATTTGGCCCAGATCTCTTCTCTTCACGTTAGCGGATCTGTCGCGCCACCGAAACCAGGTTGAGGTTGAATCAGGCGGTTTTCCAGGCATGGTACTCACGTAGATGTGTGTACATGTGCATGTACCTCGGAAGGTCAGTTCCTGAGTGCAGAGCAGCTGCAAGACCTCAGATTGTGATGCGCTGTACTATGTTGGCCGTGTGTCAGACGGACGCATTGTCCGTCCATGTGAGGCTTTCAGAAACCAGAGGTTGCCGCTCCGTTTCTTCACTGCATTACTGCATCCTTAGACGCATCTATCTGCCATAGTAGTAGCTATCAGCTGCGCTCCTGACGCCTCCAAATTGGGAGTTGGTAGATTGCCAAGCCGAGGTACTTCTTGGGATATGCGGGTAAGCACGCTCTGCGTTGAACAACACAGCGCAGAAAATGCAAGCTGGCCAGCCTTCCACACCACCACACCGAGGGCGACCAGTGATAGCCTGGAAGCTTGGGGCTAGGCTCCCCCTTTAGTCCAATCCTCAACAAGTAATGGAGCGGCACGGTGTTCCATGCTGTGGTGACATCCTGCGTCTTTCCAACTTGACCGGGAGGAGTTGAACATCTGTTTTGCCAGCACCAAGGATTGAGCCTGTCGACACCAATCCACCAGAGGATGGGGACCGACAGACTACCAAGTCTGGAAAACCGAGGAAACCATGGGTCAGACTGGATGGCCAGATGCCTCCTCTGGGTCCGATACTCACCAAAATAGCACCATCGAGTAGTAAGGAATTCCGTCCAAGTGCAGCGGTGATCTGCAAGGTCTCTGTAATGTTTGTCTCCGAGAAAAAGCACAGGCAGTGCAGTGGGACTGGGCAATTTGGATGAACATGGCCGCAGTCTACTCGAAGCGTTTCGCTTCTGCGCATGTCCAATTTAGCCTGTCGCTTCATCATCCCTGCTCTGGGCGTGTGATGACGGCTGACCTCAGACCGCAGACTTTGAGGAGAGGGGAGAAGAGACGGATAGTTGGGTGGTGATGGTGGTGGTGGCGGATACTCGAGGACCCAGACGGGACAGTGTGCACAACAAGGCGGCATGGTCGCAGCAAAGATGCGTGAAGCCTTCATCAGGTTGTTTGTTGCCGGAAGATTCATCCAGTCCCCGGTTGATTGGCGCAGGTGACGGGACGGTCCTCTCCCACACTAAAACGCGGCACGGGAACATAACCCCTTGCTTCCTCGCCCCGGAATAATCTGCGGCCAACCCCCCAACAAGGTGAGTTCACTCACCGCTCTCTCCCCCTTGCACACAAGACACCGGCAATTGGCTGTCGTTCCGAATCAGCGGCGGTGGCTTGTCCAAGCAACGACAAGGGAGCTATTCGCTCAAGAAGAAGTGCTGTCCACGAACGAGGGAGCGAACGTGTCAATCGAGGCGCTGCTGCTGGCACTGGCGCTATAGGAGCACTGCATTCCTATGTCCCAGCGCCCAGCAATCAGGGTAAATCAAACCCTGCCGTATGCGGACCGCCGCATGACCTTCTCTATCCAAGACGGCACGGGTTCCTAGGGCGGGATCTGCGCATCGAGTCAATTTCGGACTCGAGTCGCTCTCTAGGGAGTGAACAAAGGCTATCTTGATCGTCACTCGCATTCCATCCCGCCCGCCGTACCCCTGCAAAATCTGGAAGCTAGCCCCATCCTGTTCTCAGCAAAAGGCCGTCCTCCTCGATTGGCGAGGCGTGCATGCGAGGGTACCGGGACTGGTCAAGGCCAACCAGCGGAAGGATTCTTAGTGGGTGAAGTTGCAGCAGCACGCGGCTACGTGAGGCTGCAAACGGCGGTGTGAGAAGTTCGTGCCGAGGGCGAGGGGGAAAACCCTCCTCCCCCCCCCCCAGAAAGAGTGATGACAACGAACCTGTGACTGCGAGGCAATGCTGGCCCATCGCAAGTCGCCATCGACGGACCGCACTGGGACCTCTCACTGGACCAGATCGAGCAAAAGTACGCGTAGCGGTAACGATCGAGGGCCTCGAGAGTATTATGTCTTGGCGGTCGAACATCAGGTCGCGGACGCGCAGTTGGCCCTGAAACTGATAACTGCGGCCCTTGAAGATAGATTGTTATGACAGCACGCTCAGCTATCAGCAGGACAGCCACTGCCGCTGCTGATAAACCGTTTTGGCGAACGATAGCGTGCCGATGCAGGCTGAGGAGTGACGTCTCAATTGGCTAAACCGGTGTTTGACCCGGTCGTACAGACTTCGCTTTCCGCCGGAGCCTATATGCAAGTCACCCCCCAAGCCCGATACTTCTTACATGCTACGACATCCGTGGGGTGTGTGTTGCCGATGGCAGGCAGGGACTCTGTTCATGCAGCCCATGGGGAAACATCCTACGATATGCGGCTTGTTGGGATGAGCACTCTTCACTCGACACAGACCTGAAGAAAACGAACGTAAAGATGCCACGGTTAACATCATTCTCTCTCACATGTGCATGTGACTGACCCTCCAGGACAGAGCTTCGGCACGGCACCAACGAATCGAGGCGGACCACATAAGACACTGGGACGTTTGCGTCAATCGAGCGCAAATGCGGCCGGTTCTGCGGCCACTGAGGAAAGCGCTGCCGCTCCGGTGGGTTTCTCCAAGGAGGTTTGGGAGACATTAGGCGCGGCCCACTAGCTCACTTTCCCTTCCCCCCTTGCACAGCCATGCATTCGGTCCTTGGTTCGACGCTAGCCGGACCCGTCAGCACTTGCGTCGCGACGACTCCACGGTACCTTAGCCGAAAAGGAGCACTGTGCGGACCGTGCGCAGGTACGTCCTGGTGTACTTCACAGTACGTACCAGCCCGCTTTGCTTTCGAGTGCAACTTTCACCGTGTTTCGTGTATCGCTCACACATCTTAAGGTTTGGATCAACAAGCGCTGCCTCCATTCTCCCACCTCGATTGGATGTGCTCGTCTTCGCGTTGCTTAGGAGGTTGGAAGTTACTTGCGCGAGTCAGACGGTGAGTGAGTGGTGTTCGTTGTTGTCATCGATTATTAGGTAGTTCCATTGTGTAGACTTCGGGACCGTCCCACGGCCTGTCATCAGCAGCATCTCGAGACTGCGCACATGAATTGACGGAGCGGTAGAAACCGCAGGTCAGTGAGTGCCGTGTTTCCATCCCTCGCGTCCATCCGCAGTACTTTGAGTCTGGAGCTGGTGGACGACACCATCACATTCACAGGCATCTTGCATCTGTATTCGTAGCCATTAAGGGGGCCGAGTGGCAGATGCGAGATGGTGTGAGGCTGCTGAGAAGAAAGCATTGGGATGCCGCGGACATCTATCCTACTCCCTAGTGCTAAATCTGCTAGCACCTTCATCAGCTGCACTCGAGGTCTCGGGAGTGGTATCGTTCAAATAATCCTCATCTGTCAGCAATCCTCTGAGCTTGCTATCAGTCTGATAACAAGTGATATTTCGGTTGTCATATCCGGATGATGGACACCGTAGATTCATCATCATGATTTGGGCATCTCGGCACCTGGATCAGTGTGGATCTGGGCGTTTTGTTCTGATTCCATCTGGCCGCCCCCCCCCTTCCAAGAACGGCCGATGTACCCGCTATTAGCCTTACCCCTGTCGAAACCGAAGACAAGGTACCCTAGCGCGCCAAATGTGCGCCATTGCTAGCTTGGCCCCATCCCCGTTCGCAGCTTCGCACCCCCCTCCCTTCCACCGGCCTCTACCACAGTTCCAACCCATGTTTGCCCCAACCCACAGCTCGATAATAAACTGGAACCCTGGGTGCACTACAAAAAGGAAGGGAAGACCCGTCCGGAACAAGCAGAGGGGGGGGGTTTTTAAAAGGGCTCCGTCTTCGTCGTGGCACAAACCGCGCTGCCCGCTGCCATCATTCACCCAAACAGCCCGCGCCCTGCCGTCCGTCCTTCCCTTCTGGAGTGGAGAACCCGCCTTAGCTAACCGTCAGCGCAAACCTGCTCCTTTGATCAACCCATTCCCTCGAGTCCTTTGCGCACATTCTCATCTTCATCAACCTCCCACAGCCACTGCCCTTTTGCCAAACCCGGCTCTGTCTCCAGCAGGAATCCGACGACTCTCATCAGTCATAGGCAAAGTGCTGTGCTGGTTTCAGACAAGGCGATCGTCGAGGTTTTTATATTCTCCCGTCTGAAAACGGTCCCACCATTCCAGTGACTTGGGCTTGCCATTTGCATTCTCGGCCAGGCACGCACCGCAGGGCCGCACCGGGAGCGGCGTACATATCAAGTACCTCGGATCCATTCCACACATCACCTGAGAGCCGCCAGTTCTTCCTACCTTGCGCGCATCACAGCTGTCTTTGAGGCACCATTCATCCCTCCCTCAGTCGACAAATAGCTCTGACTTCCTGGGGTCGGGCGCATTCTTCCTCGACTTCTCATTTTGCAAGATCTCCCCGCGCTTTGGATCGGCTTCTTTGTGCGACAATCTCCTTTGCAGGAAACAGTCAGTCGAGAGAACTCTAGGATCATACGGAGACGCCTAGGGACCCGTGGAACTCGCCAAATCTCTCTCTTGAGCCGCGACAGATATCTGATCTATGGCCGAACGGAGTAACGCAGGGAGACAGCTTCCACCGCCACCAGGACCGCCACCATCGGACAGCAGAGATCAGAGGGAATCGCATCCGCGGTCGCCACGCGGAAGCTCCGGGTCGTACCCCTATCCTCCCCAGTCTCAGCCAGGCGAGTGGGAAGACCGGAGACCTCCTCCGCCATCTTTCCAGCTGCCCCCCATGGCTCAACCAAACGTCACCCTTCCGCCCATCCATGGCATTTATCAACCGTCGTACCCCCCGCCGCCGGGTCCGAGTAACCCGCCCCCAGTTGACCCGAGACTTGCGCCCAACGGCTACGCTCACGCTCCGTCTCCCACGAGCGCCAACGGCCATGGCCCTCCACCTCCCGGTCCTCCGCCCCAGGGTGCGCCGTATCCCCCATACCACGGCCCGCCCCCGCCTGGGCCTCATGGCGCGCCTCCTCCGGGACACTATGCCGACTATTACGCGCAGCATAGACAGCCAGCGTATCCGCCTCCGCCGCCTAATGGGTACGGTCCGTATCCAGGATACGGCGGTGATCCTTATGGCTACGTTCAAGGACACCCGCAGCAGCAGCAAATCGCCCCGAGGCAGAGGACTTCGATCGCCTGTCGTTATTGCAGGAAGCGCAAGGTAAGTCTTGATATTCGTCAAGGCCCTGTGTCCCGCATGCTGACGAGAGCGCACTAGATTCGGTGCAGTGGCTATCAGAACACCACAAATGGCAAATGCACAAACTGCGATAAGCTGAAGATCGACTGCATCTTCCAACCGGTGTCGTCTGGCGTCTCGCAGGCATTCATTCCTGTGTCAGCCATCCCTGGTGGTGTGCCTCCGGGAACCCAGCTTTTCGGGGCCTATGGACAGCCTCTGCCACCTTCCGCACCAGGCCAGGGCCAGAATGGCTACCCTCCTCCTCCGCAGCAGCAGTACCACCACCAGCAGCAGCCACCATTAACCTCGCCTACTAGCCAGTACGCGCCTCAGCCCGAAGGAGCTCAGCACGGGAGGCGCCGGCCTCGGGAGTCCGACGAGGAAGACCGAAACGCGCGTCTGCCTCCCCCGCCTCCGCCAGACGCGTATCACCAGCAGTACGACGGCAGGCGGAGGTCGCCAGTGTCCAACGACAGCAACACTCCCCCCATGTATCATTACCAACATAGCACGCGTAGTTTCGAGGCGGACAGGACTCCTACTCCGCGCAGGAATAGCGCTGGACAATCACCGACGACGTCGACCATGTCGACTGGTATCCACTCACCCACCTCGGCCAGCTTCCCGCCTCCGCCTGCCGGCTCCCACGGACTCGCGCCGCCACACCCGAGCGGTCAGATGGCGCCCAACAGCTCCCGCTCGCCCGGTCAGGCCGCGAACGGTGCCCGCTCGCCGCCAGGGAATGGTGTCAAGAGTGAGGCTACGAGCACGAACGAAGCGAGTTCGAGCAGCATCATGAGCCTGGGGAATCTGGTTCAGGGCCCCCCTCCGTCAATGCCCTTCCGAGGCAGCGACATCGATCACGGCATGCTTGGCAAGCTCAATCGGCGGTCATAAGTGGCTCGGATACTGCGGTGGTGGAAGCAGCCCGCCAGATCGGGCGCCTTCTAGTAACATGGTTCGGACCACTAGTTTTCCTTTCTATTCGGCTGATTCCAAGCCGCAATGTTTTTGTCTAATCACTGATGCGGGATATTGTTATTCCTCGTCTACCAACGACCGTGAGCCATCTTGGGCCTTTGTCCGGTCGTCTGGTCTGGAATCGACGGCGCGGAGCACTTGACGCTTCACAGCAGCACGTGCAAGACGCGGGGGAAAAGAAAATAAGAGACAAAAGAATGTCACCACAAATCACGGGAAAGACGGGAAATCTGCCTCACGGCGGGCGGCGTTCGGCTTTGATAATTTGGACGGAGCCTTTCCATACGTTGGTTCGGATGCTTTTTGATCGGCGCAACTGTGTATCTTTAATGCTATTTCCCTTGCCGCATTTACCTTTTCTCGTCGAGGAAAACACCGGACCTGAGAGCTGGCTCGAGCTCCTCCTCAGCGGTCAAGAATCAACGTTCTTTTCATACCACCAATCAACTCAAAATACAGAGAGCACCATCATTCCTCAGTGAACAATGGCACATTGAAGCCTTGCAGGATTCTGTATGCTGTCGCAGTCGTCCGGCGTTCAGTCCCGGCTGCTTCCGCCTGTGCTTGCTTCGCTTCCACGCCTTGCCTGCTTTTCGCTCTGCGCGTAGATCCGGGCCGGGCCAGGCCAGGCCCGACATCCGTCTCCATGCGGCAAAACGTCCAGCCTCAAGCATCGGGCCGAAACAAGAAGCGGGATCCTTGGAAAGCACAGTATGCGAAGGCCGGAAATACGGGGCCGATCTGGGTTTCGCGGCTGACTAGGCGCAAGCAGTGCGTAGACTAAACTTTTTAGACTGTCGTGAGTGAGACGAAGGCGAGCAGCCGGACCCGTCTGCTTCCTTGGCATCTCGTCTCACTTGCGGCGAAGCAAAGGGCTTGTTGCCGATCATTAAACAGACGACGGCGATCGGGTGGTCGTCCGGAGAGGGGTCATTGTGTGGCGGGGCCACAAGAGTCTTGCCTCTCGACGCCTCAATGCCGATAAACCTGCTCAACACTAATTCCTTCTGGAGGGTCATCGAGCTCTCTAACAAGGTTCCGTGCAGCATGCTGCCGTGGACGACGTCGTGTCATGATGACTGTTTATGATGTATGCCTATGGTCCACCACGTCTACCTAGGTACCTACCTTAGACTCTACTAGCTCAGTCAGCAAGCAGGGAAATGCATGACCCGGAAGGACACGTTGAACGCCGGCCATCTCAAAGTACGGTGCATGGGACTGATACTTTCAGGTATGCCGAGCTGTGGTGCCGGTTCTCCCGTCACTCGGTCTCGGTTCAAGCTAAATCATGAACGGACCCAATAAGTCAAGGATTGCCGTTTTCGGATCGGACGCAGTATACACAGGAACAAGGCCACCCCCAGCGACGGCCTCCTTCCAAAGATCAGGCGCAGTAACTCGTCTGGTCAGACTTACCTACCTTCCATGTTTCGCGGGGCAGTCAGCACATCATCATGTCATGCACGTTCCTCAAGAATACCAGGTAAGGTAGCTCAATAATTAATAATAAGCTTCCGGGGAACCGAGGATAGCTTCCCGTTCCTACAATATCATATGATGACACTGGCCCATACCTACCTATCCTCAGTTGATGAATCCGTTGAAATATTCATGACGGTCGTACCTCGAAAAAACAAAAACAAAATAAAAAAAAGAGTGTCTCACGACGTCATTTCACCCCCCACCGAACCAGTGGTACGGAGTACACGAAATTTCGCTGCACGCCCGCTGCAAATCATGCAATGGTCCGAAGAATAGGGAAGCGGCGCTCGGAACGAGCCGCAGAATGCGCCAAGCCCGCCCCTTGTCGCTTCGTCATGTGCCTTGGACTGTAACACGTTGTTTTCCTCCGGGGAACACACAACAAGTTGCCACCGTCACAGAAGAGGGTTTCGAGAATGCGAGTAGCTGAGTGTTTCGGTCTGTTTAGGTGAAGGGGTGCTAGGGGTCAGAGTTTTATGGACCTGGATCGTGGCCGGGTTCGGAATTGGTACGTACCAGTAAAGAGGGAGGTCTTTGCGTTGAGCCGGTGACCGACCACTCTGTTCCCTTGGACGTAGCACTTCCAGGGTCTTTTTATTTTGAGATCAGACTGCGGAAGAGAATGGGAGAAGGTTAGGGAGAACTTTTTTGCTGCTAACGCCAGTAACTCTGGTATCTGTTTTGAGGTAAACAGGCCGCAGAGACCTAGCAAACAATACCTTCGAGTGATGCAGCAGCCTTGTCGACTATACGTGAGAGAGACACATCCGAGCAAGACATGCGCGCCTCGCTCAACAGGCAACGGCACGTCTTTCGATCTCGGCACCGCCCGACCGTGTCTCGAGCACGCCTCGCTCGCTTGTACATCATGAATCACTTGCAATACGTATACACAGTACAAGGTCTTACACACGGGACAAGGTCTGAATCATTCACCATTACATATCAATTCCCTGCCCTATCCAGACCCGGAACGCCGTCTACCCACTGATACCGCAGCCGTTAACCTCTCTGCCAAGAGTCGTGATCACTCCGCCCTCCCCGAATCATACGCCTCACCCTCGACCTCCCCCAGCCCTCCACCAAGAAACAGTCCCCCACCAAACTCCTCCCCAGTCCTATACTCTTCTTTGCCCTCCTCCCCCTCCCCAACCCGCGAGAGCACAAAACACCTCTCCCCAAACACCCCCCTCCTATTCAGCTCCTTCCACGCCTCCCCCAGCCGCCTGACCATATTCCTCTGCCATCCCCCGACATTGACCACTATCCCCCTCCACGGCACCCCCCCGCCCCGCTCCTCCTCTACCTTCCGCGCCCGCACCAGGAACCAGAAGACCCGGTACGCGAACTCGCGGTCGCGGTCGGGCACGGGCGGCGGCCCGGCGGCGGGAAGGTGGTGGTGGGGGGAGTGCGGGTTGACGAGGGTGTGCACGTGCAGGGTGAGGGTGTGCAGGCGCCGGAAGGAGCAGAGGGAGCGCAGGAAGGCGTTGGTGGAGACGAGGTGGGCGTCCATGTCTAGCTCGAGGGTGTGCAGGCGGGAGAGGGAGCGGGAGAGCGTCGTGAGGTCTGCGACGGAGAGGGTCGGGACGCGGAGGTTCTCGTCGCCGAAGCCGACGTGGTCGCGCAGGCTGAGGACCTGGAGGGTGGGCGCGTGGGCGAGGATGGCGGCGGTGGGGAAGAGGGAGGTGTGCACCCGCAGGTCGAGGGTGTGGAGGGCGCGGATGTGGTCCCTTACGAGGGTCGAGAGGAGGGCTGTTGCTTCCTCGCGGCGGTACGAGTTGTGCAGGCTGAAGTCCTCGACTTTGAGGGTGTCGAGGTTCGCGAGGTCCGGGAAGGGGGCGGAGGTGAGGAAGAGGTAGGTTGGCATCGAGACTAGTTCGAGGAGGCGGAGGCGGGAAAAGTCCCAGTGCGAGGCGACCTCGTCGGCGGAGTGGTTCCAGTCGTATGACGCCAGGCGGAGGTCTTTGAAGGGTGGGAGACGCTCGCCGTCGGTGAAGGTGAAGTGCGTGCCTTGGCCACGGTCCTGGTAGTGGAGGGTCTCGAGGTTGTGGGCTTGGACAAGGAGCTTCTTGAGAGCCTCCAACTGGGTTGAGAGAGCAGGTGTCGGGATGCCCAGTTTCAGGGAGGCGAGCATGTCGGGTGGGATGGATTGGATGTAGAGTTTCTGGAGGTCACCGCCGCATATGTCGATTGGTAGATCTTCGATATGAAGCTTCAGTCGGTTTTGACGAATGAGGTTCATGTCGAGCACGTGGCACGGCCGCCATGACCATTTCTCCCACTGGTTCATCCTGATGTATCGCCATCTAGCTAAGGGTCAGACATGAACGGTATGGGGTGAGAAGCATAACGCCTTACGTGATCTGTTGCAGTCTCTCTGTCCTCTCCAGGATCCTCCTTATCCAATACGGGTCGAGATTGCTCGGGATGGTGAGGTGAACCGTGTACCTGAAGATGTTCAGAAGGGCCTGTGGTTGAGACAGCTCGGCCTCTCTGGAGACGATGTTCTTGTTCAACGACACGGTGCGATAGACTAGGGGGGTTGCAATGTCGTTGAGCCTGCGGCAGACACGGCGGGCATTGGCTGCGGCTCTGTGGTCTATTTCCAGCAACTACCCACATGGTTAGTATCACATGCAACTGTAGGAGTTCGCTTTAGACACGTACGTGCTCCAGTATGATCATGGCAAGCTCGGTGCTGAGGTCCGCGAGAGACGGCCAGGGCCGGCACGCAACGGCAGTAGAGGACGAAACATCATCTGGCCTCCAGGAAGAGAAGCCGCAAGGGTAGACTTGAGTCTGGGTTGTCGACATCCCCTCGAAGTGCTGCCCTGGTATTGGAAGTGACCTGTTGTAGAACATTCCGGAACCGGACCAGCCCGGTCGGACTATGGTAGCAGCTTGACCTCGCATGTTGTGCGTGTTGGGAGGTCCCTGGAGTCCATATGTAAGGCACTGGCTGCCAAGATCTGGATCTTACTAGGCAGCTCGTAACAAGATATAAGCCGACATATTGGAGAAAGGAATGATTTGCAAAAGGGGTGTCCGAGTCAGACCGGAAGACTCGATGATATAATCTTGGACCCTTTGGGAGAGGTGGCGCGGAAGCTGACGGGTACAACGACGAACAGTAGCAAGTGGTCACGATGGAGACCCCTGAGTACCTCTCTGGCTGGGAGCCGGTGGAAAGGGGAATGATGCTTCTTGGCATGAGGACAGCATCTGCGGCTGGACGGCGTCAAGGGTGACAGAAGACAACAAGGTGGGAGAGCACCTGCATCATGTACCGATGCCGCCATGGAGCTCGTCCATCATTGGTATAAGTGCTCTTCAGCTGGTAGGGAGAAGAGAACACAGTACCGATTTCGGTCAGCCAGCCACAATGCGAAAGGTGATCAGCTTATTAGAGCACACATCGCGTATATAAAGAGACCTTGGTAGTACAGCGGAGATTTCCAACTGCTTGCATGAAATTCGGTGGATTGATCTGGAGTGAGGGAGACAGAGAGCGGGACGTTCGACCATTCAGAGAAGAGGCTGTTCGCAAGCTTCGCCCGAAACGGCAATACTTGCTCTGGCGACCAGCTGTGCCGCGTCTTTCTATCTACCTTGATGGCCAGGCGTGAACCTTGATAGACTGCCCTAGTCGCATGTAAAAATAATCGCGCGGAACCACTTGAGCTGACAGGTGCACAAGGCGGGTTGTACCGGCTGCCGGACATTTTGGGGGTTTGAGAGTTGCGATGACAGCATGTTGATGTGTTGATGTGACTGAGGTGTGCTTGCGGCGCAGGTGGACCCAATCGCAACTGCTCCTTCTGATGGCAAATGCTGCGAACACAGGTGAGTGCCTCGGGCAGATACTTGCCTTATCACTTAAGGTTCTGACTGACCTCCTTCGTGACACCTTGAGTGTCGGATGTCCAGCTTACTATTAACCTGGAAGGCCACGAATGATTCCAAGACGCGGTCAGCATACAGCTTCGGGAGCGCCGTGATTAGTAGATCAAAAACGTCTCATAGAATGAGCCCCCCGGACATGCAAGATACGTAACTGTTACAAGACGTGAGATTTTTAAGAACAAAGATTCACAAACGGTGCACTCCGTAAGCACAATAGGCGAGACGACTCCTTCGAGTCTGGGGAAGCTTGCACTAACGTGCTGGTGCAAAGGAAACAATGGATAATAAGGGTCCCATTTTTATACACATTCCAATCACTGGCTGGATGGCCGAGCGGTCTAAGGCGCCAGACTCAAGTGTCACCACACTTCCACTTCTCAAAGAGGTGGAGCATTCTGGTCTCGAAAGAGGCGCGCGTTCGAATCGCGCTCCAGTCAATCACTACTTTTGCTGGTTGTTTTACCTTTTGTCGCTGCCAGATTACATGCTGCAACTGACTGGACACTATTTTACTTGTCATGCAGTATACCGCTCCTTTGTACACCTAGCATACCAAAATGCCATAGCTAAAGAATGCAAGGTTGCCATACAATGGAGTGACGGAAGTATGGATAACGACTGTTGACGAGGCATACACATTATCACAGGCTGTTGGCTCGTTAGGCTCACTCGTACCTTGAATGCATTCCCTACGCTGTAAGCCCATCGTCTCGCGCAAAAGTCAACCGTTTGATAATGCGATGAGTGCCCGCCTACACCTGAGACTCGAGTCTGAATACCATAATTGATGTGCTATGCCGCTATGCAGCACCTAAACAAAACGTGGACGCATTCGGTATCTCCGCAGGAAAAGAAGGGCAATGATGGGCTTGCCGCCGCAGCAAGGAAGGAGCATAACCACCGCCAAACACCATGCGTCATCAGGGAAGGGGGACCTCAGTACCGGAACACCTGCCCATCTTTCTTAGGCGTAGCACCATACCGATCCTCATCGTCGTCATCACCATCATCAGCACCATTCCTCCCCCCAGTCTGAGCCTGTCCGCTCGACCCGCCGACAGGACCGAACGTGGACGAACCGAGCGTATTGGTCCCCTCGCTGACAGGCGACACGACATCCGACGCCGCTGCCCCGGAACCGCCGTGCATCTGCACATTGTCCATGGCGCTGTCCTGGCGGCCGAGGTAGCTCTGCGTAGGCACCCCAGCCCCGAAGCCCGGGTGGTACGAGTCGATGGCTAGTCTGGGCGGCTGCTGGTTCGAGCTGCCGCTCCCGCTCTGAGCGCCGCCGCCGCCGCCGCCGCGGGGGGGCTCGGGGGTGGGGTCCCGGAAGGGGTCTTCGTTGTCGTTGTCGTAGCGGTTGTTGGTGCCGTAACTGTGGGATGACGGCGCGCCGGGAGGGGTGCCGTTTGTCGACCGCGAGGGGCGGGCTCCGGGAGGGGAGGGTTCCCAGCCTGCTGGGCCTTTGCCCTTGCCTGATGGCGGGGAAGGGGCTCGGTTGTGGTCTGTGGGAGGGGGGGTAGAGTTGAGGTTAGACCGCGAGGACGAAGGTGCCGCGGACTGGTTCTGCCATGTTGGAGGCGGTCCCGGCGGTGGCGGTACGGCTCCGGACATCGCGTCATTGGAAGGGGTGTGGTTATTTGACCGCTCTCCCAGACCCAGGTGTTTCCTCGCGTTGAGCACGGCGCGTTGGTGCTGGTTGAGAGCCGTCTGCAGCTGCTCGTTGGTGTCGATCAGGCTCTCCATGGTCTCGTTGTCGGGCGCCGGGTCGGTGGACCTCATGTAGCCCTGTAGGCTGCGCGAGGCGCTGAGGCAGCGGTCCGCGAACTCCTTTATCAGGTCGTTGGAGAGGACCTCGGCCGGCGGGGTGCACGCTACGACCTGCTCCAGGAGCTTGGCCGACGTGCGCGCTTCTTCCAGCCGGTTCGCAAGCTCGACGGGGTCCGGTAGGCGCTTGCTACTGTGGCTGCGCGAGAAGTAGTTT
The DNA here is from genome assembly GCA_030052785.1 of Coniochaeta hoffmannii. Lineage (NCBI taxonomy): Eukaryota > Fungi > Ascomycota > Sordariomycetes > Coniochaetales > Coniochaetaceae > Coniochaeta > Coniochaeta hoffmannii. The sequence goes on from JANBVN010000030.1 coordinate 148,586, forward strand.
TGCGAATGGGGGTCGTGCAAGGGTGCGTTTGCGTTGAAGGCTTGTGCTGCTCCTGGTGGTACTGGCCGTCCCTGTATAGTTTACTTTAGCATACGTTCGCGCCTGTCGAGGCCTCGTCACGTGTGGGGTGCGACTTACACCGTAGGCCTTGTACGCCTTCTCCTTCTCCTTCTTCCACATCTCGATGATGTTGGCCAGCCCTTCGTCGTACATCTTCTGCGTCTCGAACGTGTCCAGCGTCTCCATAAGAATCTGGCGCACGCTGGGATCGCGACCGCCCTTTAACAGCTCCTTCGTGGCGTCTACGAACTTCTGATCGATATTTCTTGTAAAGGTCGGCCCCGGGTTGTCCGCCAGGATTCGCAGCAGCATGATGCTGTTGTATTGGTAGGATGGCTTCGACCAGAAGTCGCGTTTGAAGTATTTGCGAATCAGGCGGGCGGCTTCTGCCGCGGCCGCCGGCGAAGACTCGGCGGCATCGACGATGGGAGGGAGGAAGGTGACTTCATCGCCCTGTTGTCAGGTGTGTTAGCTTCATCTGCGGTATCTTGAGGTTGCAGAGAGTGTAAGGCGCGCTGTGAAGAGACGGGGCCAGGTACTGGCTCCGCAGTGACACAACCTCGGCAGATGCAGCAGCCCCTATCTTTTGATGTTGGCTTGACTTACACTAGCATTTCCCCTGCCAGACTCGCAGAAGGCTTTCTGTCATGGAGTCGAGTGGTCAGCCTCATCGTTGAGTCGATGTTGAGCAGGCCTGAGCCTCGATCAGCCTTACCAAGGAGCGAGTAATGATTGTCTCGGGGGTCTCCCCAGGGGCCGAAGGATCTATAGAGGTCGCGTCTTCGGTCGCACCGTTCTGTGTCCCTCCTATTTCTCGGCGCGTTAGAATCGCGTGAGTAAGGTAGGCAGCGAGCGGTATAGCGTGCACGTACGTATCGTAGGTTTCCGTTTCATGCTACCAAGCATCTTGTTCATGCTGAGGCCCTTCATCGTCTTCATCGGGGCCGCTGGGGCGGTCTTTGCTCTCCGCGAAGGGTCGGTGTGCTGGAGATCGGAAGAGGAACTGTTGGTCTAGGCGAAGAAGACGACAGACAAGCAAGCAAAAACAATGGGTGTCAGAGGTTCGCCGGGAACCTGGAGAGTCCGCGCCGCGCTTCGGCCGTTGCGACCGTTGGTTGGCAGGGGTTCAAGGCTACAATGTACCACCGCCTTCGTAGGGTGCCCGTGATTCGTTGTGGCGCTAACGGTATTGGACCCTTGACGGGAGAACAAGCTAAACTCGGGAGGGCCAACCGTGATCCGTGACTGGTGTAGCGTCGTCGAAGACCGAGACTCTCGAGATGCCTAAATTAACATGGGCCTCGAAGATTCATCTGGCTTAGAGCGTATTAACCGTAAGGCAGCCCAGCCTGAAGTTTTACGGAGTTTAATAAAAGTCGGTATCCCCAAGGTTTTACATATTGTTCAGGTGCCGGCGCCAAGTCATCAAGGGTGCACCGCCTCAACCTTCCACGCAAGCTCCTTGGCCACATGCACATATCACTTCTGGACATGTTGGGGTCAGTAAGAGACTCGTACACTTGGGCCTGGTAGAGACTTCTTTGAATGGCAAGATGCCAGACATCTACACAGTATGTGCAGTCGGTGTTGTACATCTAGCTCAGCAGATCGAGGCACCCCCGGCCATCTGTCCAAATACCCAGACTCGAACCCCAAGCTCATTATTCCTCATCTGACTCGTAATGCGGGATATCTTCTACAATCAGATTCCCGCCCCGGCCTACCTTCTCCGCAATGGTGACGGTCGAGTCCGGATAGAGCGTCTCTCTCGGCATGACGAGCGCAATGCGGAAGTCGTACTTGTGTGTGTAATCCTCGGGCTGTGCCACCTTCTCGTCGTGGCCGTCGTCACCACCTTCGGCACCGGCACGCAGGATAGGATAACACTCGACGAAAGCGTACAGCTCCTCCAAAGTGGCCTCCTTGCCGAACCTGCGCACCACCCGTCCCCCACCAAACCCCTCGGGCATATTGAGCGCGAGACGGACCGCATCTTTGACGCTGGCCTCGGGTTCAGGTGCGACAGTCGTCGCCCTCCACTTCCTCCATTGCTGGCGTCTCTGTTCCTGGCGCTCTGCCGCCTCGGCTTCTTCTTGGAGTCGCCTCTCCTCTGCTGCCGCTGCTTCCTCGGCCTCTCTCCGCTGCCTTGCCCGCTCCCTGTCCGTGGCTAGGGACCGCTCGTATGCCGCATCCTGTTCTGCCCGGAGGTTGCGTGCAAAGTCATTGGCCACTCTCTCGGCCCGCACGCCTTCCAGGTCGGGCTTGTACTTGTCCATGGCCGATCTGAGACTTCCCAGGTATCTACTCGGTGTCATGGGGCCCGCCACACGCTTGATAATGCCCATCCTTGTGGCGCCTTCCTTGGGGGTGAGGCAAGCCAGCACCGAACAGGGGAACTTGGTGCAGTTGTATTCCAGGGACACCTGGTAGGCTTCCGAGTCTACCACGTTGCCTCCCCACAGAATGATGTTATTTGCTGGGTCGTTGATGAACTCGACAACCTCCTGGGAGAGCAGCGTTCCTTTAACAAAGGATTCCGTATCGTCGTGCTCGGGCGACAACAGTACGATGAGCAGGAACTTGACGTCCTTCTTAGCAGCGTCAAGCGCCTGCGCATGGCCTCCTTCAAACCATGACAGACTGTTCTCGCCATACTGCTCGTCGAACTCCCTCTTGAACCGTGCCGCCGTATCCTTCGGCATCAACATGCGCCTCCCATTGGTGTTTTTCAGGCCTGCGCTGATCGAGTTTCCCACTGCCCTGGCCTGAAACTGCCGAGGTAAGAACGACAGGACGTAGGATATCGAGCGGAAGAGCACGGCCAGAAGACCGTAGCCAGCTCGGAAAGGCGCGAATAGGATGGAGAGGAGGAAGGGAGGCCGGTATGTTGTCGGTTGTTGGGGCACCACTCTCGGTGCCAAAGGCGTCCTCGGTATCCTCCTCGTACGTGGGTTGTGATCGTCCCATAAGCTGTCCTCCTGCGCCCGTATGTCGTCAATTGTCATTCCTAGTGGTCCGTCCGGGATAAGTGTGTCGAATCGTGCGCCAAGGCCTGGTTGTGCGCCGTTCTGTGCGGATAGAGCCTCGGCAACGGGGTCTTGACCTTCGCCATCGAAGAACTTGGTGATAGCGATCTGCAAGTGACTACATTAGAGCTGGACGGCACACTGGCGGCACACTGGGAGCCTGCTGACATACCTGGACATTCCATTGCGACCTTTGCAGAACAGCAGTAGCTTCTGAAACCTCCTGGCCCGTGACATCCGTGTATTGTTGAAGAGCCTCCTGTTGGCTAGCTGTGAGCTCACTGAGGTCAACCCCAGGAGTTGCTTCGCCCGCCATCTTCCGACTCGTCGATTGTGGATCGGACAGTAGCTCTTGAAGTCAAGAGTTCGCACTACCAGCAATCGTGGAAAGAACAGGGCAGTTCAGGATACCATGGAGTTCGGGATACAGCTGGCAAGGGCTGAAGAGCACCGAGTGCTCAATGGTCGACAGATTCCTGGACCAATAATTGTACGTAGCTCCGTTGGAGCAAGGGAATGCACTCGAGGTACTACTGATGCCAAAGAGACAAGGCGAATGACCGCTTGTTGACTAGTTAACAGTCTATAAGTTCTCGGACGATAGTGTATGAGCTTTTGTTCGAATGGGAGACGGATGGTCACGGACGTAGACTTGGAGCTTGTTAACACTTGTTGCTCCCGGATGCCGATGATATGCAGTGCAAGACGATCGCTTAGATGCATGTGTGTGTATGACAGCATCATATGTCCTTATGCGGGCAGCCCCCTTATCGCGATCAGACCCCACCTTCGCTCGAACGCCGTCTTATCACCACAGAACTTAAGCCTCCATCCTCCATCCTGTCTCCCCTGCGAAGCCAAGAAGACCCCCCCCCTCCCCCCAGTAAGCGAAATGGTCCGAGCGTTCTCGAGGCTGACTTTGACCTGCTGGTAGCCGCGTTGGTGGGATTGTTGGACTTCATCCGACCTTCGAAAACAACCCTGGGAAAGTCAATTGCCTCTCTCGATGGATTCGAAAGAGCTGATTGACAGTCCTTAACCGTTGGCGACAGAGACAGTGACCTAGACCGTGACCTTTGCCGATCACTTCCTTTCAACTAATCCTATTCCTTCCGTCATCGGCTTTGGCAAAACCATCACACAATCCAACGCGACTACCGCGCCCTCGAGATATCCCCGTACCGTCCGATAACTACCTCCAAAGATCGGCTCGGCCGCACCCTCTCTGACGCGATAATGTACCATGGGAGGAAGCAGGAGTCCAGTACACAGCCTCTTCCTCCTGACAACTACTCTTCCTGAACGGTGACCTTGTCAAGGGTGCTGTTGTTAGTGAATAAGGTACCAACTGCTTGCCGGTCCACCTCGTATAATCCACCTTTTGTCTATTTGGTGTTTCTTTAGACCTTACTTCTTCCTCTTCGTCTGCCCATTCACCCTACTCCCTTCTCCCTTGGCACCCGACTGACTGATTGTGTCCAGCGAAAGCGTCCCAGAGCCCCTCTTGGGGGTCTCTCATCGCGGGGTTACCGCCACACTCGCCGAGCGAAACCTTGAAATCAACCGAAGCGACAAGCAGCACCGCCAGCGAGATACTCGACTATGGCCACTGCCCAGTTCTCTCCCAACGAGATGCGGCGGCAGCAAGTGAGCCAGACTGGGTCGCCACGGCCCAAGAATCGTGAGTCTACTCCCAGAGAGACAAAGATGCAGGCAAGAAGCACACAGAGCCGCCCGCTCATGCAGCCCGGAGAAGCATATACCCAGAACCACACACAGCACAAGGACACGCCGTGCAGGAACATCCTGATATACGGCCATTGCAGGTACAAGGACATCGGATGTGCCTTCAGCCACGACCAGGGCGTGTCAAAGGGCAACAGCCCGCCTACTCCCAACCAGGAGCCACAGCAGCTACAGTAAGTGAACTTTGCGTGCTTTCTTTTGTTTGACTTGGCCATTGTTGAAGGACTGCCATTCGCCAATGGGCTGCCTGATCTGCCCTTTTTCGATCTTCTGGATATCGGCTTGGTGGACCATTGGACGTCCTATCTGGACACCGGAACCGGCCACGACGATCTGGACTGGACCTCTCTTTGTAACATCCGTTGGGCCTTTGCCTGTGGACGGCTGCTTCAATCTTGGCCTTCCTAGTTCAAGCTGGAGGGGTTGTCCGAAATTGCAGAGGAGACTCGGGTGTCAAGGACGATTTGCGGGATGCATCAACTGTCCGTCAGTCAGCTTTGTTGCCTGGATACTCTACCTACAGGCTGCATGAGAAGCTCAACGGCCGTGAAGCGGACGCGAGTCACACAACATGAACTCAGGGGGAGTTCAGGCACCTCTTGTGCTGTGATGCGAAACTGCTGGGTCTCATGATCTAACGGATTCTTCTTTGGTTCGTTGCTCCGCCCTCGACATTCTTCGTTAGCAACACTGCCCCTCGTCAACGACATCATCGGGGATCGCCTGCCACTGACCTGGCAGCCTGGGCTTTGCTGTAACAACCTGAGGACGCTTTCCTTTACCTGGTTACCCAGCCTGGTGCCTGGCTTCGCATTACAAGCAAAGTCGTCACACGGTCAGTGCTCGCTGCTTAGGACTCGGATTCGTGGTGTGGCAAGTTAGGGGCTCGAAATCACCGTACCTTTGACTCTGGTGGGCAAAGCCAACCTCCCCAGATCCCACCAACATCGCTTTTTCCCCCAGCAAACTGTTGTCCCTCTTCTGCTCTACAACAATACCAGGGAAAATACGCCACCCCAACATCATTCGACGGTATCCCTCTTGATACAATATATGCGAGTATCACATTCCTTTTAGGCATACTTCGTCGCTTTATCTGTCACCCACGCATCGCCACCTTCAGTTTGTCGCCTTCGGAACCCTCACGGCCGCGTTCAAAAACGGTCAGAGTCGGCCAAGCTCACTTCCTGTCGGACGTTGATCTCTGGAAAACTCGCCACTGATCATCAAGAACTCTTAAAGCTGCCAAGTCCCTGGTTACTCTTGGTCTGCCTCCGCGGCATCAATGAGGTTTCGGACCACTATTCACGATCTGTTGGGAGGAGCCTACCATGGATTCATCTGCACCAGCGCTTAACCAGGCCAGCGATTCCGACAGTTCCCAGGATTTCCACAGCTTCAACAGTTCAGGCAGCTCCGATAGTTTCTACAGTGCCGCAAGCAGACAGGACGCTGTGCAGGGGGCGAATCTCGACGAGCTAAGCGTTGAGGATGGCAGTGTTGAAGATGTAGGTGGCGAGGAGACCAGCGTTGAAGAAACCAGCGTTGAAGAGGCTAGTGTCGAAAAAACCAGGGTCGAGGGGCCAAGCGCCGAACAAACCAGTGTTGAAAATGCCGGTATCGAGGAAGCCAGCGCCGAAGAGACCAGAGTCGAGGATGCAAGCGTCGAACGAACCAGCGTCGAGAAGGCCAGCGTTCAGGAGGCCAGCCTTGAGGGAGCCGACTCTGGGGAGGCTGGCTCTGGGGAGGGCACTAGCGAGAGTCTTCGGCCTGAGACAACCGAGACCACTCTGGATCCGCAACGCTCTGTAGCGGAGGACGTTGAAATGGTTCGCGAGAGCACAGCTACCAGTCCGTCGGGCCAAGGAGTGGAGGCGGCACGCCCTCTGAACCAAGGTGCTGCTCTTCATGCGGTGGAGGGAAACATCAACGTCACCTCGGCCCAGCCCAGTTACTCCAATATTGACGTTTCTGGTCCGTCGGGCCAGTCCGCACAAGCGTCGTCGTCACAGCAGCTCGGAGAGGCTCCCCGGTCGTCAGGGTCTGGCTAGAATTCGGATTCTGTACGTTCTCCGCGGCGCATACAATCCGCCAGTGAGCCATTGCCGCAGAACTTGGAGTACGCCAGGAACCCAGGGCTGCCAACGAGGCGTCTCAATCCCGCAGCTCCCGAGTTCTTTCCGCAATTGGCGAGTTCTGGACGTCCTGCATCCGTGTATGCCAACCCCCTCCAAGTGTATGGCCGAGCTCAGAGTCAGGACCAGCCTCCTCCACTTGCGTCCGGAGGACACCCACGGCTTTCTAGACAGCATCAAAATCATTTCGAGGCTCGATACCCTGGCCCGGTCCAAAGCTGGGCTCAGCATCGACCACTCTCTCACGCAGTCCCTCCGCAGGTCCTCGGTCAGGCTGCCCTCATTCATTCCCAAGCGCACCATCACATGTACGGTCCTTCTACGGCCGACTATCATTCAGGGAGTTTCCGTTTCAATAATCCCCGCGGGCATAGTCCTCATGACCTCGGTCAACCTCCAACCTTTGGCCATACGGTCAGCAATGCGAGTCCTGGAATAGGCCAAGCTCCGCAACACCAAGCTGCCCAACAACATAGCCTCACTGCACAACAGCAAGTTACCACCGCACAACCTAACCCTAGTGAGATTGAGGCATGGCGCCAAAGCCACGAAGAAACCATTGGCTTCGAGGATGACAATCTGTGGGCGCCCGTTCTTCCGGACGAGCCGCCTCCCCCTTGCCCCTAGGCGTGGGACGGCTTCTCCTTTTGTGTTCCTATCGACTTTTTGTCTTTTCAGCGCAAGTTTATGACGTCGCTAACCGTGTATTCCTTTTTAGATCTGGCAAGAAGGCCCTGAACGTAGAGTCTCCGTCATTCACGCCGTCCACGCTACAGTCTAATAAGAAGTCGACCTTCTCCACGCAGGCGGCAAGCGCTGCCCCTTTCACTCCGCGCGGTCCTGGTGGTAATACGGCACCCCAGGCGTCACAGCAGAGTATGGATGCTGCCGTTTTCAACCCTAGCAACATCAGGGAGTTTCAGCCACAGAACTACGACCTGGGCAGCACGGTACGTCTCCTTTCCCGCCCGTAACGCTACGCTCGATGGATGGGTGAATTCTTCTGATGACCACTGTTAACTGGGTTGCAGAGTTCCCCGAATGCGCAGGCACATGATGCTGGGTATTCACTCGACCACTTCAACATGACCTCCCTGACACAGGCTCTCCCCACACCTGTGCCTTTCAACCCCTATGCAGTTAATGACCATAGCGGAATCCCAAGTCAGGGAGCCACGTACTTCCAGTCTCAGTTCCCGTCCGCTCTGGCGCCGCCGCAATACCATCTCTACGCCCCTATCGGACCTTACCGGGAGGACCTCCTGCCCTACCAGCGTGTCACCCACGATTTCTTCATGTCGGAACGACTGCGCGATGAACTACAGAAGAAATCGCATGCAACCCTCCAGACAATGCCCAGTATGTAAACTTGGTTGTCTCCTTCTAACTGTCTGTCCCGCTGCTAACCAACTTTCAAGATTCTCCCCTGCCTCAGCTGGAGAAGTACCACTCGCTGTTCCCTCTTGACATAAGCAATCGAAAGAACACAACCGTTTTCGGGTACACCAGCTGGGTATACAAGGCAATCTCCAGCAAGGACGGCAAGTACTACTGCTTGCGCCGGTTGGAAAACTTCCGCTTGACCAATGAGCACGCCATCCACGCCGCTCGCGAGTGGAAGAAGGTCCTGAATGCCAACGTGGTGACATTTCACGAGGCGTTCACCACGAGAGTGTTCGGTGACAGCTCTCTGGTCTTCTGCCATGACTACCATCCGCTTGCGTCGAGTCTCTACGAGCACCACTTCTCTCCTCAGCAGGGAGGCCGTGGAAGGGGCCCGGCTGTCGTCCCAGAGAACATACTCTGGGGCTACATCAGCCAGATCTCGAACGCACTGCGCGCCATCCATCATGCCAAGCTGGCGGCGCGGTGTCTCGACATGACCAAGATCATCATCACGGACAAGAACCGCATCAGGTTAGGCGCAACATCGATCCTGGATGTCGTCCAGTTCGAAACCAGTCAGCAGCGCCCTCTAGCGGACCTGCAACACGACGACCTTGTCCAGTTCGGCAGGGTGATTCTCTCTCTGGCCACGCTGACGCAACCCCACAACGTAAACAACATCCCGCAGCTCCTCGACACGCTCTCCATGAAGTACTCGGCCGGGCTTCGGGACGCGGTAGCCTGGCTGGTATCCCCGCCCAGGCCGGGCGACAAGCCGAAGCACATCGACGCGTTCCTGGCCAATATCTCGCAGCACCTGGTCAATCTCGCCGACGTGGCCCTCCGCGCCAACGACAGCCTCACCTCGGAGCTCGCGCGCGAGCTCGAGAACGGCCGCCTGGTCCGTCTGCTCTGCAAGCTCAACGCCATCACGGAGCGCGGCGAGCACGCGGGCGACCCCGCCTGGTCCGAGAACGGGGACCGGTACGCGCTCAAGCTGTTCAGAGACTACGTCTTCCACCAGGTCGACGCGGCCGGCCGTCCCGTGCTGGAGCTGGGCCACATGATCCGGTGCCTGAACAAGCTCGACGCGGCGGCAGAGGACCGCTTCACGCTCGTCAGCCGGGACGAGCAGAGCCTCTTCGTGGTCAGCTACAAGGACATCAAGTACATGGTCGACCGCGCCTTCAACGAGCTCGTCAAGCGCACTAAGCAGGCGCAGGCGAGTCCCGCTGCGGCTGTCAACATGGTGCCGGGGCTCTAGGGGGTGGCTGGTCGAGTCTATGACGGCCGCGTTGTCGCGGAGGAAGGGGCGAAGCGGGAGGCTTCGATGATCGAGGGTCTGACGCGGGAAAGGCTGCCTGCCTCGGAAAAGTAGGTCGACCGTCGAGAAAGGATTGCCGAGTGGGTGGAGGGCGTGTACGGCGTCCCGGATGCGGCTGGGCTGTCGCCCGGCACGTGTTGGAAGCTGGCGCAGGCTGGTGGTCCGGCAAGAGCGGCGAGAGCGGCGTCTTGATGCGGTGGACTCAAATGGATGCCATTGGCTTATCGAGCATCGTTGGCTCTATTGACTCTATCTTTTGAACGTCCCGTCTTACGCTATATCTCTTGGTGGTAAGGCAAGGGCATATCGGTTGCTGGCGGTTGGCATTTCGAGCTGCTGCAACTATAGGTTGGTGGACAGGCATGGCAGCGACGTTTACTTCTGTTTGACGCCTAATTCTAGCGACGGATAACTGGAATACTAGGACAAGGCCCGGCAGAGGATTAGGGGTGAAGTGATGGATATGCGAGTGGGTGTTTCGCCTGCAACGATGGTTTGGCAGCGTGGTTTTTGTTTTGGACGTTGTATCATGACCTCAGGTAACTCAGTCAGGCTCTGAGCGCTCAGTAAAGGAGAATAGCACAATACATAAATGGAATAGAAACATCCACTAGTCCAATTCAGCCTTTCCATGCCTCAATGGCAACTGTTTTCTTTCTCCGCCCAGACCTCTGCTCCTGTAACAATTTTGTCCCCACCCTCAAAAACTGGTGATTCAACAGCTTTGCAATTGCTAACACTCAGAAACACTTATGCACGTCACTCGGAGAATCGCGCATCTGCGAAAAGACTTCCTACTTGAGTGTACCTACCAACTACTCAGTATTGTACTATAATTGTCGTTTCACATCTCCGCAGCTTAGCACACTGTTATTGAAGCGGCGACTGGACGAGCTACTCCACCGGACAGAAATCACAGCTACATGAGATGCTAAAACCGGTTGCATCCCAACAACAACAGGTCCGATGGTGTAGTTGGTTATCACGTGTGCCTCACATCAGAACGCACAAGGTCGCCGGTTCGAGCCCGGCTCGGATCATTCGTTTTGTCCCTGTCCCCACAACAGGGGACATTTCAATTTTAGAGAAAATATCGAGTGTAAACGATCTTTTTGATCTTTTCTCCTGCCCGGTGAAATGTTAGTGCCGAGCTGTTGAATTCTGCAATGCTAGAGAGGTAGCGATAAGTAGCTAAAGGATTCTATATTCAGTTAGAATGCAAATGTTTTTAGTGATTGTGAGATACTTTGTCGTTGCGAGGAGGCCAAGGCTATGGTCGCCACCTTGCCCGGTCTGTTCGCTGTGAACACGGAAAGCAGAGACACGCAGTGCGGAATGGGTTAGATTCTGTACGATACGTATGCCACCAAAGGACAATATCCTGTGCAATAACTTGCTCGCATTTGTAGGTGGGCTTTGTCTGGTTACTGCTGTCGGACCGCCCAGATTGGTCAAAGGACCTAAACCTCTCTCAAGTGCTCCCATGGCATGCCGTATTCTCGATGTGTGCCCCTAAAGTCCTGACAGTTTGAAGCCCATGCCGGCCATCAGGCGAGGCTGCGGCCTTTCTGGAAACCTGTCCATTGCCTTCCTCGTTGATACGTGCTCTTCTTCTCTTCCCTGTACCCCCATCAATCGTCCGCCTTGACAGCAAACGGATTCTCGATGACTTCGCTCCCATCCACAGGGCTAAGCACCACCAACAGTGTGCCCCGAACAACCACCAGTCCAAGCGGCCTCGTCACCTCGTTGCCCTCGTCATCTGTTGCAGCCCAAGGTTAGCTAGGCCTCTCCAAAACCTCATCCGGCAGGAAAGGGATCAACACAGACCTCTCATAACCTCCTCGACGTCATCCAACACCAGGTTCATCAGCGCATCGTAGCCCTTCAACGTGCCGCTGCACTCCCGCCCGCCGTTGAACTTGACGTTGACCTTCTTGTCCATGTACTTGCCGAGGTCGAGGATGTTCTCTTTCCGGGGCCGCTCCGTCTTGTTGTCGTCGCCGCCCTGGTGCTGTTGCCCGTGGCCGCCACCGCCGCGGTGTTCTCGGTTGCCCCCGCCTCCGCCGCGTCCGCCGCCTCGGTGACCTCCTCCTCCTCTGTGCCCTCCGCCGCCGCGCCCGCGTTGTTGGCGGTCTGCCATTGTGGTCTGTGGGTAAATGTGTGGGCGATAGACCGTACTTAGGATGCTGTCCAAGTCAAGACGTGACTTGAGGGAGGTAGTTTGGGTTGTGAACGTTCGGCCACAGTTCTTTCGAGGCGCTCGATTTGTGTCGCTATAAGTTCGTGGAAAGTGGTACTATTTGCTTGCTGGGCTCGTGTTGCTAGTTAGTGTCCAATCTGGCAGGCTCGGATAGCAGCCGGTTCGCTTACCACGGCTACTCCAGATACCTGACAACGGCGAGCTTCAAGGTGGTTTGGCCGTCTAGTGGGGTTGAAGGGATACCGTCCGGTACGTTCATGCTGGGGTCGTTATTGTCCCACACTCTGGGCCCAAGCTCCATCTGCTAGCGTCATGCACGGGCCAGGTGGTGCAACAGGCGAGCGTTGAGGCAAGTCATAGCTAATTCAGACTTCATGTCTTCAGATCACCCTGAACCATGGTACCAGATAGGGTCTGGAAAAAAGATATCTGCCATTTCTTGGGGCTGGGACACATTAATATCAAGCTACGTATTCGATGTCCAATTCTGTGTTTGCTCCGGCGGATATGTAGCTCTATCTAGTGCAGTAGCTTGCACGGCAAAGTGTAAGCACGTGTACAGCACCTTAGCTAAGAGTTGAAGTAGACTTCTAGACATATGACCATTTGCTCCATTGCAGATACATTGAAACATCTTCTCGTTCATCTTCAACCTGGTCGAGACCGAAGAGAAAGCTGCGGCCTCAATGCTGCATGCATCAATGACGTACAAGTATGGCCAAGGTAGATACCAAGCCCTGCCGGTTTCATTTGTCCGGCGGCGGTCCCAAGCCTCCGGGAGCAGCTTGGCATCGGCCGTGGTAGTCGACTTTTTCTGATGGTTTGCCAGTACGAACGTCGATCTTGAGTGAGCATCGCCCAATGTGACAATTGAACCTACCGCGTCTCTTTCTCTTGATGCGGGATTGACAAATACATTGTAGAGGTATTTCGGGGTTTGACTGTAATCCGGTTGGCGCTGCTCTGCTTACGGGCATGGCAGGTCAAGGAACGCAGAGCGAACCAGTCAACAGCCAACCCTGAACTCGTCAATACCCATATGCTCATCCTCCCCAGGACTCTCAATCATGCCTAACCACTCTGCATCTGTTGGCGAGATTCCAAAACGAAAGCGGGAAGGAGAAGATGGCAGCACTGAAGTCCGCCGTTGGATTCCGCAACCAGCGCCACCCCAGTCTGGTAATACCACTTCATTTCCCCATGCGCTCAACTGTACTAATACCAGAGAAAAAGCAAGTGAACCATCGATCCAGTACTTGATCGACAGCAGCGCCCCTAAGCTTGAACTGGTGCCAGGGGAGTGCCCCCAGCTGATAGGCATCATTAAGGCTATCGAAGCGTACGAAAGTGAGTGACTGCCTATGTTCATTCCCCATGTACCATCATTGACTTGATACACAGATGTACTCCGTCACCACGAGTCCTTGGCTGCTAGACTGGGCGCCCAGATGACTTCTCCCAGGCTCGTCAGAGCACTGGACAGCCTGTTCGAAGGCATAGTCACCGCTGTCGACCAATTCCCGAATGGCGGACCAGCGCCGACATGGACTGAGGTGATAGCCTTTGCAAAGGCCAACCCGGGATTGTTCGTTCTCTCAAGCGATGGTGACGGCACCCGCTATTGTCGATTCACCATCCGACACTTCCAGTGTACTATCACTGAAAACGACTGGAGGCTGATAATGTCCGGCGCTGTTGATCGGTTTGCTCCCATTCAGGGGACGAGGGAAGACGAGGCAGCGGAGCTAGCCACGGTCGAGATCCTCGAGGAGCGACTACAACGCCTGATACTGAACGTGGACACGGTCGCTGAGAAAGCCCGCCAGCTGAAGTACAAACTCGGCGGGAGAAAAGCAGGAATCAAGTCCAGGCAGCAGGTTGTGCAGCAGTCAGAGGGGTCGGTCACTCCGGCCCAACCTCGCCATCCGGGGTATAATCTGAAGGAGGACCTTCTCAACCAATTCATCACACCGGCACGGAGTGCCGTTTCCACTGTATCAGCATCACAGTCACCGCGAGTGTCTGAAACCTACGACGACATGCTTTCACCTCACTCTGTTCACGAACTTATGTACTCCCGGGTGGAAAGTCTGCCAAAGGGAGTGCTTGTTGTTCCAAGATGCGATCTATGTCGAAGGCGGAAGAAGGACTGCGTCAAGAATGCCACTGCTTGCGAGGCTTGTACGAAGAAACATGCCAAATGCACATGGCACGGCATTTCGGCCGGCGAAGCAGCAAGTCTGGTGGACGTTGCCAAAGACACCCGCACCTCGACGGCGACAGGTCCAGCCAACCATGGGCCCCCGGCGGGATCGACGCCTGGGCACAGAACAACATCTGCGCCATGGAGCCTAGGACCTCTCCAGGCGGTAACACCAACACATCAATCTAGTTTCGATGCCAACTCATCACTTATCAGGCGGAGTGTAGAAGGCCGTGATGGAGCAGGCGACAAACGCTCTTCGCTCTTTCCAGGAACCTGAACCTGGACCAGCCAGGGGATGACGGAGTTAGGAAGGCGAGAGCAGCCCAAACCGGCCATGGTCTTGTACGTACTTGAAGATTGCTTCACAAGGCCAAATTCTCAACCCCTTTTGGAGCGTGGAGCAGAGATGCAAGCCTGGTATGTAATGTGCATAGACTGCATGTCGAGAGGAGTGGAGAGCCATCACTTGGAACCACATCGATGTCTCGGGCAGACATGTCGAGCACCCATCTAGTCTCGAAAACACTACATCTTCCCAAACCTACAGCCATCTAGCAGATGGCTCTCAAAAGAGATACGATCCCTTCGTGTCGGACTAGCAGGAGTTCTGTTTATGCAAAATGCGACGAGGCTCGATCAATTGGGAGCTCGCTATCGTGGGATCCAGACCACAAGGCAAGGGTTTACCTTTCGCCAGACTAGCAATGCCCTGTTTGAACGTCAATACCGAGATCCAGTGTTGAACATCTGTTCAAGGTTCCATGAGGCCAAGATCACGGCGGGAATGGTCTTGGTCAAGAGTGTGAGGTCAAACACTTGGGAACTGTTGGATGCGAACATCATCACTCCCCCAAACAACACCACAAGGACATCTAGTACATACCGGACAACAAGCACATCCCGGCTGTCAATCACCAAGGTAGTATCATTATAATTGCCCCACGAGAGTACCCACATCTTGCAAGCTGCGTTCCATTCCCTTCAGGACGGTTCTCTCATCTTCACAACCACGGCAAGAAATTCCTGACAGCTCACCAGCTGGAGCTGTTCTGCTCTGCAATGCGAGTCAAGTACGGCAATGGCAAGTGCCTCCTTCATCGGGGGTGAAGATGCTAGAGATGGCCTTTTACTACATCCTCACCGCACTCAGACTCTCCCAATCCAACTCATGGGCCCTTCTCGACAATTCCGCAGTCTGGCAACTGCCTTGAGAGTACTCTAAGGTGTGCGACAGGTGCGAAGCTCAACTCATGCAAGTCTTTATGGGTTGGGGGTCGACTTTCATCATCGCCTCACCAGAACCTCTTTGACCAGTCAACACCACAAGGAAGGAGCAGCAAGAAACTGTCACTGCTGAGCTTCGGCTACAATAACGTACTGAACGCGGTGTGATTGTTAATTCACTAGATTCGCACCTGCCTGCTTCACCAGTCCAGCACAAGTACCCCGGACAAGTCAGGCGACATCTGAACATTTAAGCGAGTTTCCAGGCAACTGAGCAGGGTAACCGCGATTATGACGCCGTATGGCATCCCTAGAGGTCTGTCGCGACTCCCTCTATCGTTGTTGCTACGCCTTTTCGCTTGTTGATGCCCGGGGTCACCCCTTTGCAGGTGGTCACTCCTCCGCCCAAACCCCTACCACAGGAGACCATTCGGCTAATCGCCGGGTCTCTCAGCACCTCAGGAAGGTTTGAAGCACTCCAGAAAGGCTGGGAATGCTGTCATACCTTCCTTGGCATAGCCCTTCATCCAAATTTGCCCGCTCAAGCCGAGGACATGGACTCCTGTGATCCATCCTGCTCTCCAATACCTCTCTCTCTCTCTCTCTCTCTCTCTCTCCCATTCTTTTGTCCCGAACTCTTCCACTTCGTACCCTTTTCCTTATCCATCTTCTACCGCTTGATGGCGGAGTCGTACCTTTGATCAGTATCGTCCCCTTAGACCGCCACTTGACAAGCCAACAGCACTGATTTAACGCCATCTGGCTTGTCTGCTGTTCACCATGGCCGGTCCCAAATGGTTTCCGAGCTTCACAAGTTGGCGCGACTTCTCTCCTCCTAGAAAGAAGCAAGCAAACAGCGGTAACAAGTCCAACCAGGACGACCAACTCATCCCTTCTGCTGGAACCGAGCCTGGGCATACTGCTCAGAATCAGATACCTAACCCGGATGGCAACTCCCGACCATCATCGGTGCTCTCCAATGATTCTGGTTTCTGGAGGTCTTTGTTCGGTCCGCCCGAGAACAACATCGAGCTGTCTGCGTCCAAGTCAGTCACGACCCCTTCGGCCTCGGCAGATGTCGGCACTTCTCTTCATGATGTCAAGCGCCAGGGTTCGACTGCTAACACCGCCGGGCCTTCGACCTCGTCATCTTCGCTGGTTCGACGTTCCACAAACAGGCGCCGCAGCGGAGTACCAGTCACCACACCTGGACGTCACCACACCTGGACGCATTCCTTTCCAGAGTAAGTCCAAGTTCTTTCTGTGTCTTGTTTCCCTGTCTTGTCAGCCTTCCCCTCTCGGAGGCCTTACGATGAGACAAATGGATGAGGCAACGGTTTCTTCAACCATTTCTGTCGTTGTAGCATGTCTTCTACCTTCTACTGCACCCAGACTTTCTGCCCTTGCCCGGACTCTCTCCTGCTATCTCACTGTATGTATCCTGCCTTTACAAGTCTTGTCTGGGCCCATTCCAGCCTTGATACCCCCCATGTCAACTTGGCAACATGTCTGGACTTCATATCCTTTCTCGTCTTAAGCGTGGTGCTCCCATATACCAAGCACAACATTAACCGGTACACTTCGGCAGTCGTTCCGGCCATGGTCATCCCTGAAGCCAAGCTCGACTTCATGCATGAGTCCTGCCACGACATCATGATGGAGCTGCAGCATTTCGAGATGTGGGGGGTTAACCTACTCGGTACCGACACCAAGCATCTCCCGACCCGGTTAGTGCTCGCGAAGGTCCTGCAAGCCAACGCCGGAGACCCAATCAAGGCCATGACCCAGTTCCGGAAGACGCTTATCTGGCGCAGATAAGCGAATCCTCGCGGGTTGATGCACAGAGTGTTCGACCACAAGAGGTTCGCTCGCATCGGCTACATCCACGAGAAGCAGGGGGTGGACGGCAACGTGGTTGTTGTGTTCGCTTTCTATGGCCACATGAAGCATGAGCTCATCCATGAGCCCCAGGGGCTCGAAGAGTAAGTGTCTTCCTTCCCTTGACTCCTGTTGTGCTCAAGGAGCCCTACCGTGTCCGGTTGGCAATATTAACGATGCCGGCTCTAGGTACATCCGGTGGCGGGTCGTCATGATGGAGATGGCAGTTGATCGTCTGAGAATCGGGTCTTGCAAGTCAATGTCCAACTACCATGTGGTCGACTCGTACAAGGTCATCCATGTCATCGATCTGACTGGGCTTGCTCGAGCGTACTGGAGGTACTGGAGACAGCGCCACCAAACTGTCCTCCAGACGTTTGTGGAACACTATCCCAACCTGGTGTCCCAGACGTTCGTGACTTGCAACAGCGACTGCAAGGTCGACTTCTCCATCAACGTGTGGCAGCATCTCCCCACGAAAACATTCAAGCACACCACTTTCGTCGATCCACGGCACAATCTCTCCTTCCATCTGCCTCAGATCGTGGGTGAATGGCCAAAGGAGTTTTCCGTGAACGAGACTGCGCCTTCTGTATGCACTGGCGATGGGCCGACTCTGGACATGGGCGACGATGAAGCATTCGAGATCCCCGACGGTCGGCCTCCTGGAAGACAGCACACCATCTTGAGTGGTACACCAAGCGTCTTCACTACCCGCCGGGGCATCACGAGGCGGACCAGCAATGACACGACTCATACAATGCTCGAGGAAGAGGGTGTCTGCCAGACGATGGCGGAGTGAAGCAGACCTGAGATTGTGTAGCTTCAGTGGTGGGATGTTCGTGTCTCACTGGCGATTGTTGTGATCTGGGCATTGATACGATGTGGGCATGTGTTGTTCGGTTATATGATGTGTCTCTATACTTAGATATGGTTGAGTTTTCCGGGGGTAATGGTGACGTGTTCGGACTTGTTAGTATCTTATAACTGAATCAAGTTGTTCGTTGGTCATTATCCCTCTCCATGTCATGGGGCTTCCGTCCGTGTCACCGAATCTGTGGCAAGAGCTCGATGGTGCCTCAAAGAAGGCCAGCTCAAGTGTGGCCGTATGTCGAGATGATGTACTAATGGTCTAACGCAAGTCCAAGCAACTGCTCCAGAGCATACTTCATCACGCCGCCACGGGGGCGGGTCTGACTTCTCTGTCACGAGTACTCTGTCAAGAGTAATACGACGCCCGAGGGGGGTGTCATCGTCGTCCGTCGAGCGCCAGCAACCGGCCTGATAACCCTGTCAGATGTCGAGCGGCCAACTGAAATGTCCCGCGGCTCCCACTGACACCCCGTTGAGGCTTGAGGTTCGACCTTTCCCTCAATGTCTGGTCATCTTCCAAAGGATTGCCAAGGGGACGTCCACCTGTTCGACTACTCCGGCAACTGTCATCAACATCTAGCGGCACGGCTCCCACAGAGAATGTTAGCTAGCCGGACTGAAGACGTGGAAACCGAATTCCGTCCTGGAACCCGTCTACGTTTACCAGGAACACCTTTCGAGACCCAGCCATCGACCGACGCCGACACTTGGATCGCTAGACGGGAAAGTATCGACAGGTCCGGCAATGGAGGGAGGTCCGACTCCTCGATACAAGGCCTGCTGCCATCTTCACCTCCGGATACGCCCGCGCGGATCATCTTCGTTGACACACTCGCCTGGAATATGGCGACGGTAATGGCGCTACACATGCGGTATTGGGAGTTGAGGTTGTCCGGCTTGGCGGTTTGACGTGGCGATAGGTCGATGGACTCATGGATGATTCGGACTAGTATGTGCTATTCGAGGATGATTCCTTCTACAACAGAAGCAGAAGACATGGTGCAATGTCGTGAAAGAGCCGCCCCCCTCGTTGAAGATGGGAGTCGTCATGTAGCACGCGGCATTCGCTAATGTAATGGTCAATGAAGTCATATTCTGCCGCTGTCTAAGCTCGGGGAATGAGATGATCGTGGTGCCATCACAAGGCTCGACTTAGATCTACCGGGGTGCAAGCCGGAAACTGTCTGTAAAAACGCGGTGTGTGAGGCATCCCTCCCCCGCTGCCACTTTGTGCGATTGTGCGATTGAACGATAGTAGCGGGAGGAACCCCATGCTTTGCGGATCTGGAAACATCGTCACTGCATGCCTGTGTGTTTGCTCTCCCCAAAGTTTGTACTATCAGTACCGTCTCTTGCGTTGTCCTTCGTCGATATGCCCAGTACCGTTACGGCACCCACGGCAGTCTTGGATGGGATATATAGCGTCTAGGTCTAGGGAGTCCGAGACGCAACCAGGGGTATGACGGCTTGTCCGCAAATTACACTGCGGCTGTGAATGCACCATTGTTGTCAAGAAACATTGCAGCAACTTTCAAGGGCCGGAGCAGGTCCGGGGGTCCGGGGTTCGCCTGTGTTCTTCCACAGATCCCAGTACACTGATCTGGGGTGTCTCCAGGCGAGCGACCGATACGGTCGACTTATAACCACACGATACAGCGGTTTGACTATATAGAGAGAATATGGCATCGACAAATACGCAGGAAGGGAACACGCGCCCAGACACGCTCCTTAGGTCAATAGGACCTTGTGTTGATGTGCAGGACCTAAGTTTCTAGGGTACAATAGCAAGGTCGGAGCATTGGGCCGGGAGGTCAGAAAGAGGAGTCGTCCATCTTATTGTCAGGCGAGCTTACTACTATTGAACTAAAAGCATTGAACCACAAAAAGACAGAGGGGGAAAAGGAAGCAAGACTGATTTCTGTTTCCTGACAACCAACCTCAACTTTGATTTCGTTTTGCGAGTTGAATTCTCTTCCATCTTCCTCCTGCATCCTTCCTGAAATAAGTCTTGCTCGACGTCAAACCGACAGCTTACCTATCGCTGTGTCCTGCCAGAACTCTGCTGCAGTATTCGGTGAAGCATCCCGTCTGTCATTTGGGAGCGGTCGTTGAATCAGACAGTCAAGGTGAGTTCTCTGTTTCTTGGTGTCTTATCCCTCCCCTCCTGAACCAGCCTCCCCTTTCACTTTAATCAAAGGGCAGCCCCTTCCTTCTCGTCCACACCCCCCTTGAATCCCTTCCACCTCTCAACAACCTGGAACTCTTCACCCCAGACAGCGGGAAGAGACGCGCATAAGGTCGAATCCCCACCAACAACGTCGACGTGTGGGAACGCACATCCGCGTCAACATCATCACAAACCCTTTCTTTCCAACCCTTGCCCTTTCAGATCCGTCGACTTTCCTCCCGCTCACTACCCCTTGACATCACAAAGCACGCAACTACAGAAGGGTGACATTACTGCAAAGACTTACTTACCCATACCGGCAACAGCTTGGATATGCCATAGACTGCATGCATGCTTTCCCTCATCAATTATTCTTCTTTTTAGCATAATTAGTCTTGCCCTTTTCCCTTGTGGCGGATCGAGCCGTGCTTGTTGACCGGCACGCGGGACTTGGACAGGAGGAGCTGGAGATTCCTTATGTAAGTTTGGCCGACCCCTGCAGACCAAGACAACACGCCCTCTCGAACATGCTTTAACGCGTCCACCTTAGCCTATCCGGACCACTCCCCTTACCTCTTACAAACACAGCACGACCAATTGCTTCAACCTAGTCGACAACATGGCCGACATGATGGCTGAAGCGGTCCGTGAACCATTATCTCTTCTTTCCCCGGAGTCTAGCTTTGTATCAGCGACCCCTCCTACCGACGCGGATGCCGATGCTTCGTCCAATGTCGCGTCTTCTCTGAGCTCAACGCCTCCCACTTCGGCCTCTCCGGACAACATGTCCATTGCCTCGGAACAGGGTATCGCCAAACTGATCACCGCTACCACATCCTTGCTCGAAGAGCCTCAGCCGGTGCCGCCTTCACTAGCGCTGCAGCAGCATGACACCAAAACCCCTGAGCCAGAGAACGAGCCAGTACAGCCGTCAGCGCAGTCGCAAGAGCAGCAGACAGAGCAGCAAACGACACAACACCCGGAACCAGCGCCAGAAGAACCCTCCGAACCGGACTTGCAGCTGCAACGCGAGGCTGAAGCCCAGCACCAACCCGAACCAGAGCTCCCTTCCGGCGATCTTACACCCGCTGCATCCGCGATCGTCGTAGTGCCACGAGCACAGACAGCCAGCGCATCTCCGTCCACGACCCCGCAACGTCCCAGGAGGGCACGCGCAAGTCTCCCCGTCTACAACATTGCCAAGCTCGCCGGTACCGACATCCATGGCAGGCGACGCGCCAAGGGCGACGATGTGCGCACGAAGCCGAGGCGTCGAGTCTCTGCTGCCGACGCGCTTATTAATAGCGCTGCTGCCTCGTCCTCGACCGAGAACATCGCGGAGGAGCTGGTCGGCGACGCGATCAACGCGCTTAATATGGACTGGTCTGTGGGCGCGCCCGCCACTCCTCAGGGCGCAAAGATCACGAAGAAGAAGTCGGGCGCTCTCACCGAGGTCAAGCAAGAGATTTCGACGCGCCGCACGACGCGTCTTTCTGGCACACCTGTTCCGAACGCGGTTACCAGTGCGCTGACGACGATTGGCAAGCGCGGCAAGAAGGCCGCCGAACAGGGCCTGTCGCGAATCTCGCGCGAGCTTAAGCGGCTGCAGGACACCAAGGAATTCGCCCATGTTGACGACCTCCCTATCATCGAGACGGTCTGGAGCAAGGGCAAGTTTGTTGACCCCCGAACGCTCGAGCAACCGACTGCACGGTCTAGCAAGAGGGTGAAGACCAGCCACAACACTGAGCCCGAGGTTGAGGCGAAGTCAGAAGGTGCAGTGGTAGAAGATGCAATGGCGATGGCTCCCGAGGCGGAAGTGCCACAGCAGAAGAGGACAACGAAGAAGTGGCTCGAGAAGGGCCTCTATGCAGGGCAGGAGACTCCAACGGACATGACGGTCGGGTTGGCTACCGCAGAGAAGAGGAGGCTCGCCCAGTTGCCGGAGCTGGCCAAGATCCCCGAGAAGGTCAACAAGACCCTGCCTCCACCTATGTTCAACGGACTGAGGTTGTTGCTTCAAGGCCGCGACTTCAAGCTACCATATGACGTCTGCAACCCTCTTCCCCCAGGTCAACCCAAGCCTCCTGCCTACCGGACCATGACCAAGAGTGAGTCTTCCTTCGACAGGCCGACTATGTGTTGTGTGCTAACATAAGTCGCCAGACCGCTTCGTCGGTGATGCGGCCGCCTACTGGAAGAAACAGCCTCACTTGCAGGACTTCCAGTCCAAGTGTGTCTGCAAGCCCGAAGACGGCTGCCAGGAGGACTGCCAGAACCGCATCATGCTCTACGAGTGTGATGATACTAACTGTAACATCGGCAAGGACCACTGCTCCAACCGGGCCTTCCAATCTCTACAAGAGCGGACCAAGCAGGGCGGGCGCTTCCGTGTCGGCGTCGAGGTCTTCAAGACCGAAGGCAAGGGCTATGGCGTGCGCAGCAACCGGTGCTTTAGGCCTCACCAGATCATCATGGAGTACACGGGCGAGATCATCACCGAGGCCGAGTGCGAGCGCCGCATGAACGAGGTGTACAAAGACAACGAGGTGAGCTCACTTGGCCATGATCACGCCCGCGTTCTGGCAGAGTGACTGACAACATTCTCCAGTGCTACTATCTCATGTCCTTCGATCAGAACATGATCATTGACGCGACCACCGGTAGTATGGCGCGGTTCGTCAACCACTCGTGCTCGCCCAACTGCCGCATGATCAAATGGATCGTGGGCGGGCAGCCGCGCATGGCCCTGTTCGCGGGCGACAAGCCGATCATGACGGGCGAGGAGCTGACCTACGACTACAACTTTGACCCTTTCTCCGCTAAGAACGTGCAGAAGTGTCTCTGCGGCGCCGAGAAGTGCCGCGGCATTCTCGGCCCCAAGCCCCGCGAAGTCAAGGCCCCCAAGGTCTCGGTGCCCTCCAAGGAGGAGACGAAGAAGGCCGGCGCCAAGTCCGGCAAGCGGAAACTGCGGGAGCTTGACGACGACGATGATATCTACGACGTCGAGAAGGCATCCGCGAAGACCGTCAAGAAGCGCAAGATCGCTATCGCCACCGCCGCGGCCTCTTCCCTGTCTAGGAGCGGGCTGAAGGTTGCCAAGGGCGCGGCGACGGCCATCAAGCGCAGCATGTCGACCATCTCGGTCAGCGCCAAGGCCGCACTCGCCTCGAGGAAGACGTCTTCCCCCCTGCGCCGTGCGAGCACGGGCGGTATCGTCAAGAAGGCCAGCCCCAAGAAGGCCAAGATCACGACCACGAAGGCCGCCCTCTCGGCGCTCATCTCCACCGGCGCTCTTCCGGTTAAGAAGGGAACCAAAGTATCCCAAGCTTCGCGCAGCAGCAGCGCGTCCCTGACCATCGTCGCCGCAGCGCCCAAGCCCAAGACCAAAGCCGGCTTGTCGACCACGACAGGCAACGCAAAGACCAAGGTCAAGTCCCCGTCCTCGTCCTCCCTCAAGACCAAGTCCCCCGCCGCGAAGACCAAGACCCCATCCAAATCCCCCTCCAAGCGCACCACCACCGTCGCAAAGTCGTCCCAGAAGAAGAAGACGACCAAGACCAAGCAGCACTCGGGCTACACGCCCCCCTCATCCCCGGGCCCGGAATCATCGACGCCCCTCAAGCTCTCGGCCAGGAAGAAGCTGCCCACCCGCAAGGTCCTCGAGTCCAAGGTAGCAGGCACGGCGAGCGTCACCAAACCCAAGGCGCAGCCCAAGGTTAAGGTCAAGTCCAGGATCTCCACCGTGGCTAAGAAGAGCGGGTTCCTGGCTGCTGTTAGGAAGGCGGTCAAGGATGCCGTTTCTGAAGACAAGGGGAAGGAGATGGTGAAGGAAAAGGAGACACGGGAGGTGGGGGTTGGAGAGGGCGGTAAGGGCGGTGTGTCTCCCGCCGCGGAGGGCAGTATCGAGGCTGCTGCTGCTGCTGCTCCCGCGCGGTTCACGGCCGTCAATGTTCCGAGCAGCCGTGAGCGGGAGGCGGCGCCGTCTGCCGTGGAGGACAGTCCCGAGCGGGAGCCCAGGGGCGCGATGGATGTGCCGCGGGTGAACTCGCAGATCAGGCTCGTCGAGGGCTAGTATGGCCTCACATCACGCATCTGGGCGCGTCTTCGAGGCTGGGGTTTTCTGAGAAGGCGGGATTTCACTGCAAGGGTAGGAGATGTCTGACTAGGGATCGCGGGTTTGTTTTAGGGGATTGCGTCGTGCAAGGGGGGGGGGGGGGTAACAGGGGATTGGAGTTTAAAGTGTCTTGCATTTTTTACTTTCTTTTTGCTGCTGCTGGTTAACTAACTGATGACGGTCTTGGAGGACGGGAAGTTCGGCAGGCGTTGTGAGGTCTTGGTTTCCGTTGAGACAGCGAGGAAGGAAAGAAGAAACCCGAATAATGCATGCTTCTGCTCAACGCGCTTGGCATACATATGTACAATTCTTAGCAGATTTCAACATTGAGGTATCTTGTGGGCAGTTGCAGGTTGATCGCTGAGTACACGTTCTCTTTGCAGCCAGCGGTGAGCCGTAGGACCGTTGTTCTAAGGTACGTGGGGACGCGAGACATGATGCTACGGTTTGGGGAGGACTATGCAATCTATGCCTCGAAGTCTTAAAATCAAAAGGACAGATAAGGTAGCTTAGCTCGGCCGAGTAGTTTGAACCGGCAGCACAAAACGTGCCGGCAGGACGTCACCGTCTTTGATCCGCGCCGGACCCATCGCCACGTCTGCTGAGCATGGGCCCGCGTATATAACCGCCTCGACAACATCAACTGTCACGTACGACCATAGACGCCTGAAAACTCGGGATCCCGTCCGCTCTCCCATCGATAAGCAGGCGATCGACGGACTAGTCTAGTACTCGGGTAGGGTTCTGCTAGGGGATCCCTCATGGTGTACGTTTTCTTTTACCTATTGGTCTTCTTCGAATTTCGAAGATTGAACCCTTCCTTTGGCATCACATACGCTGGTTGCTGTGCAACTTCTCCCCTGGAGCACTCGACATCGAAGACTACCTACACAGTAGACCCCCTGACTTTAGACAATAACAACTTTGCTCACAGGTAACGCTCTCATCGAAGCTTTATTACTACCATGCTACAACGTCTTGCTGCCCCTTCTCGTCCGTCACAACTTGCAAAAGCGTCAACCCCAATTCGGCTTCGGTTCGTCGTCCGCCAATACCCAGGGCATACGCAGTTGACGCGCCGAAGCATGGAGGCTGCGTTTGAAACCGCATGCGCAGCCAGGGCATCAGCGGAGCGGTTCTCATCGCCGGCGAACGGCACAGGATGTTTGCTTGACGGCTAAATCTCCGGGCACAAGACTTAACTCCCTGAACAGGCAAACTGAACCACAGAAGAGCTTTCAGCGTCCGCTCGCTGAAGCCTGGGGTGGGGAACGAACCCCTGAGCACGGACACGGTGATATAGGTTGCCTAGTGTACGGAGCTGGTCACTACCATCGCTGCCATGCAATGCGTCGAGCGCGGTCTGGTTACCCTTGATCGGGACGTCAGGAGTATCGATGCCCGAGCTGCAGGACCTCGATATTCTGCGGTGTGACGATGCTGGGAACGTTATTGCGAAGCGTAAGAATACAGCTCCTATTACGCTCAGGTACGCCCAGCTCCTTATGCCGTCTTCTCGCCGTCCAAGGTGCTGATGAAGCCAAAATAGACAGCTCCTAACCCACACCTTCGGCTTCTCATTCACCTGTAGTGGGGTATACATTTAGGATGAATCATCTGGCGAGAGCCTTTCGAAGAAGGTTTCCTTGGAGCCAACCTTAAAAAGCAGCAATAGAAAGGAGTGACCTGCAGTGGAGAGGAAGCTTGCCGTTCTCTTCTTCACAATCTACATTTTTCTCACTATCGCCAAGGACCACGCGCTGCACCTCGGGGAGCACCCTATTTGTTCTACTGGCGTACGACCCTACCATCACTTAACAATACCTACTATTTCTATGGTTCGCTGGCCGAAGGATACGCCCACGGGCGCAATGATATTCGAAAAAACCGCCTGGAGTTGGCGGACCGCCGATGAGGTCGGCTATCGCGTTACGGTATGGAGGAACGCTGGCCAGCTCATTTACGAGCCGTCGATCAATACCTCTAATGTAGATGCCCGAGGCTTAATGTCCGTGACTTTAAGGACGTTTGCCACAAGTCAGTCCCCTTATACGTCCTTACTGATAGTCGGTGGAAGCTTCTCGCTATTACCCTATATAACTATATCTACCGCCGCTGGTTCCGCCCTTACCGGAGCGAACTCGATTACGATTAGTTCATCTGCTAGTTTATCGTATCCTATTCAAAACCCCGAGAACCGATTCTAGGATCTATTTTATCCTTCAACGAGCGTCTTATAAAGCAAGTTGAAACTTGCCGCCTAATATACGATGCTGCCGAGCCCGAGACGATGGATCCTATGGATACTGGACTCTATCTCCCTAAAGACTACTAGGATTACCAGATCCGGCCGTTGTTTCGGGCCCTTCTTATTATCATCGACTCTAAAGATCATCACCTCGAAGACTCTAAGCCGGTCGGCGATATACGAGTCTCGCTCGTACGTATTGGTATCGAGGATAGACTAAGCGTACCTATCACCTTGAATACTATCCAACAATACGCCGAGGTTACGGCTAGCCCAAACGTTATAACTACGACGTTACAGGTAACGATAGACTTTAATATTACCCTCGAAGACCGGGAACGCGCGACGTCTACCTCTACTCCCGTACTACCATCCCCGAGCTACTTAGGGTCCTGGGAACATGACTTCGGCGACCAGGAGCCCGTCCGTTACCCTAGCTCCACGCTCGTAAGCGATAAGAACGCTGCCGAGTGCTGGTGGTGCGGCGATTCGAAGTACTACGACTCCCGTGTGATGGATATGGTGGAAATGAGGATACGAGGAACAATCACGGACTGAGGAAGCGCCGGGTTGACTGAACGGCCCAGACCTTTGGGGGGTTGTGGGATCGGAGCGGTGCCGTAGAACACCGAATCAGGCTCGGGTTCCTACCTCGAGGCCAGACTGACACATCGCCGGGTCGAGAGGCCTCTCTCTACTGCCGCTCACGAGGAGATTGATGTCAAGTCCGCTGTCCACGTCGCGTCGACATTGCCGAAGCAAGTGGCAAGGTGCATTGGCGATTCCCCTGCCCGGTTGTTGAGCCGAACAGCTGATGGGGCTCTGCAATGAGGCGCCCTGGGCGTCTTCGGATGCAGCGCCGGCCGTCAGCTGTTTGGGGTTACACTCAACCTTCAGTGCGGCCGCATATGGCGCGACCGCAAGGATCCATGGCTACCGTTTCTTCCCCCCAAAAGGACCAATGTCGGACCTCCCAGGCCCGGGTGGGTGACCACCGGGGAATCCCTAGTGTTGTACGTTTTGTTATCTTTCTGGCACCCGCGTTGGGGACACAGACATCGGCAGACAATGTATAGCACAGCACACCTACCAATAAGGACTCGTACAGCGGTCTAGATGATAAGAAAACTTGTGCGCAGAATCGACTGAAGCTGGCATGACATTACACGACAAAAGAAAACCTTGATGCTTGCTCGACCGGGTCGACCCTTTTCCCTCCCAGCCACAGGCCCCCTTTCCCATAAAACCGAGCCCAGATACCGCCGCCCTTCAATTAGATGGTGTTACAGAGCGTAGATGGCGGTCGTTAGTGGTAGTGGGAGAGGAGCAGGAACCCATCCCCGTGGCCGAGCAGTCCCAATCCAGACTCCTAAACCGATCTCTACTCGCAGAGCGTGGCCAAAATAACAACAACTGAGACTGTGAAGTTCGGTTACTACCGTTGACTCTAAGCAGCCTTCTGAGCAGTGGCCTCGTTGCCCTCACTGGCCGGCTTAGCGCTCTTCTCCTCCTTCTCCTTCTCGCCCTCAACACTCTTCTTGGCAGCGGGGATGGGCTCGTCCGGCACCAGCCCGCGCTTGGTCTCCTGATCAACGCCCTGGACGTCCGGGTGCGGCGGGGCCACGCCTCCCTGCGCGCCGCCGTCCTGGCCTGCGTGGTCCTGCGGCCAGCCGCCGGCGGGCTGGGGAACCTCGTTGCCGTTCGCGTCGACGACGCGCGTGCGCGTCTCGTAGCGCGTCTTGAACTCGACCTTGCCCTGCAGCTCCTTGACCTGCTCCTCGTTCAGGAGATTGCCATCTTGGTCGCGGTACTCGACGCGCTCTTCGCGGGAGAGGATTTTCTGCCCGGGGATGCCGGCGGGGGGCGCCTGGGGCGCGCCCGAGATTGCCGGCTCGTTCTTCGGGGCCTCGGGCGCTGGAACCTGCTCCTTCTTGCCGTCCGCCGCCGGGTTGACCTTCGGTGGCGGGGCCTGGGCGTTTACCGACTGGGTTGGCGTTGGGTGGGCGAGGGGAGACTCAGAGACTGACTTGTAGGCGTCATACTGCGATGTGGATTGTACGGTTAGTGACACTTCTTCCTCGGGTCAGCGGGGGACTGATTTCCCAGATGCTGTTATGAGGAATTCCTGTAACTCCCTGCCACGACGGGTGAAGTACGGCTTACAGTTGCCACGATCCGTCTACCCGCCTCTATTGGGCAACTTTCTCGCGGGGATGAGTTCGATAGGGGTGCCACTTACGGTATCGAGGAAGGTGTTGCAATCCCAGTCCCAGGTGTCAAACAGCTTGACACGGTTGCACTCGGACTTGGTCCAGGCATTGCCATAAGCAAGAGGCTGGAAGAGGTAGAAGACAAGGGCCGACAGGGCAAGGAAGCTGATAGCGCTCGCGCGGTTGATGATGGGCTTCTCCCGGACACCGAACGCTGATACCCGTGCAGTCATGAAGTCGAAGAACTGGCAGAAGGCAATGACGCCAAAGTACAATGCCGGGAAGTAGTGGTGGAGGAAGAGCTGGCGCTCCATGAGGAAGAATGGGAAGTAGTGCAGCGCCCAGCCGAGGACGGATGTGCCGATCTCGTAGTCGAACCGCTTGAAGGTCACGTTGGCGTAATCGTTGCAGCTACGCTGCCAGCGGAGGACGGCGAGGCCCTTGAAGAGCACATAGATGACAACCGCCGCGGTTGCGCTCCACCAGACGACAGGGTTGCCCATGAGGTAGATTTGGCGGTGATCTTTGCCCCAGAAGTTGATGCCGCGGCGGAGGATGGGCCAGGATGGAGGGCGCGAGTCCCAGGCATGTGATTCCACCAAGCCAGCGTTGGTCTTCCACATGACCTTCTGGAGCTCCCAGAA
Source organism: Coniochaeta hoffmannii (assembly GCA_030052785.1). NCBI lineage: Eukaryota > Fungi > Ascomycota > Sordariomycetes > Coniochaetales > Coniochaetaceae > Coniochaeta > Coniochaeta hoffmannii. Next base: position 178,033 of record JANBVN010000030.1, read on the forward strand.
CTTTCCAAAGAAGCCCGGCTTGACATAGTTGACCTTCTCAGCGTCGGGCCCAAGCATGGGGTGCTCGTTGGACTCAATGTACCATACGCTGTTCGGGAGAGACCCTCCCTTGGCGCATGTGACCTCCTGCTGCTCCGAGGCCCAGTCTGGGAGCTTGACCTTGTGCGAGAAGAGAACACAGCCAGTCATGACGTGGACGAGCTTGAACTTGGTCTCGATAGTCCGAAGCCGCTCCTTGGCGATAGCTCCCTTGGATTGCTTCTTAACGATCTCGACGCGGAAGAAATCGTTGGCGTCTCCATCGAAACCCTCGTAACCATAAGCGGAAACCTCGTTCTGCCAATCGGCCTCGGTGATTGGGGGCCTGACATCGTGAGAGTGAAGACGGCGGTGAGTGGGCATGTGGTACAGGCGGAGGACATCGCCGTTCTTGATGTACTGGGGTTCCGGAAGGTTGTCCCAGGCATAAGTGCCGTTGATGGGCTGGCCGCTGGCATCAAGAGGCTGGGTCTGGTTTTCAAGGAACCAGATGTTGTTCTCGTCCTTGTGAGGATAGAGGGTGATCTGCTGCTGCTTCGAGCCGGTTGGATACATCAAGGGATGCGAGTGCAGGTAGCCGCCCTGAGTGTTCACGTGACGGATGGAGACACGACTGCCCATCAAGACGTCGACGGGAACATCCTGCATGCCCTTGGAATTGAGAGTAGCCTGGAACTCGGAGCTCATGAAGCCATCGCCGTCCCCGGGGTTGACCAGGCACAGGAAGTGGATCGCAAAGGTGGCCATGTAGAAGGTCACGGGGATGATGATCAGGCAGAAAACGCGGGCCATGAAGTGTTTGGCGAACAAACGCTGTTTTCACCGTTAGCTAAGCAAGCTCGCATCACTTGCAGCATAGCAGGGACAGCATAGCAGGGACAGCATAGCAGGGAGGGAGACTCACAATAGTGACGTTCTTGGCGTCACCGAGCAGAACCCACAGTTGGACCAGAGTCAAGACTCCAACCCAGGCAATGGTGAACAAACCAACCCACTTGATGCTGGCGGTGGCGCCCAAGCCGAGACCCGTCATGACAAGCCAGAACCACCAGCTCGGCTGGAAGGCCTTGGTGGGACCCAGCTCGTGCTGGTTGGTGAAGCAAGAGAAGGCCAGCGCGGTGAAAGCGGTTGCGATCATCAGAGGGGAGTCCAGGAGGATCAGGCGAGCCTGCGTAAGGAGTCCATTCTCTGCCAGAAGGTCAGCACGACAGGCACGCCAGCAGAGCAGAAGCTCAGGGATCACACACCAAATATGATGAGGCCTGCTCCGAGGGTTGCGGTAATGGTCCGACATCCCACTGCCTTCAGGGTAAGGAACATGATCGGCGCCAGCAGGATACCACAGATAGCCGGGAACAGTCGCATGGCGACGTATGGGACGCCTGGCTCGAGGTAGTCCTTTCCGATGTCCTTGAAATCGAATTCGCCGTCGAAGCCAGCCACGTAGCCGAACAGGGTGATGAGGAGCTTGGCGAGGGGAGGGTGGACGTCCATGAAGAACTTGCCCTTGATGTACTTGGACGCGAAGCCACCGAAGCTGTAGGAAGACGATCATTAGCTCTGTGCACTGGGAACAGCCCCGGGTCAAGGGTTGGCTGGATGTAGCTTACTGGACCTCGTCGAAGACGACAGAGGTGGGCTGCCATATCCGGAACAGCCGCACAACGGCAGCGAGGATGGTCAGGCAGATCATGGTCTGGTAGTCGTGGAGGGGCAGGAGGAAGACATCGTTGTCCTTGACGCCATCCGAGCCGTAGTCGTCGCGACGCTTGACCAGCGCCTTGCTCTTGGGTGGCTTGTTCGCCTTGACGCTGGGCGGGGGGGAAGGCGACGACGACGCCCGCAACGCTGGCGGTTTCGCGCCAGCAGTACGAGCCATCATGGGCGAGGGATCGCGATGTTGCGATCAGTGGCTGTCCCGAGGAAGTGGCCTGTTGACTCGTCGTGTCTCTATACTACCAGCTGCCCGGGGTGGCAGGATTGACGGAGAGTTGGGAAAACTTCCGTGCAGGGTGGAAAGCTGTAAGAACCTGGGAAGGGTACGAAGATCACGGAACCGGGGTGTTAACGAAAGTCAAGAAGCCGAATCATTCATTACAAGGTCGTCATTTGTCGAATTGAAGGAGGAAGAAGGAGGAACGAGGATGGTAACTCGATATCTTCCTGTCTGCCAGTCGCAAGGGAGTAAAAACTAGACACCTCCGCGAAGTGAGGGAGCTGAAAGTCGATAGGGGTCCTGGTCTGGATACGGCACACGCCATGAATTCAAGGTTCACAGTGAGGTGGCCTTTTAACGCATCCCTTCCCCCTAACGCGTCTGCTTGTCCTCCCTGAACCCCACAAAAAGCTTGGGGCTGTCAATGGTACGTACTTCAGCTGCTCCAACGCTCCAACGCCAAGCACTCATTGGCCGCAGCCGCAGCGCCATTGGATTCCAGCTGCAAGAGCTTGCGCCGATCGAGTCCTCTGAGCTTCCTGTCACAGTATGATAATGTATCAGCCGGAGTGCACATATGCAGGTCCTACCTTGGTTAACGTGACAAGTCAGACAACTCCTCAATACCTTAGCAAACTATCAGTTATTGCTCATGGCTACCCGCTTACGGTCGGATGGTGGAATAAACCTGCCTTGCGACACAGTGGAGAGCCGCCGCCGTCACATCAAGCACGAAATGTCACCTGGCTGGAAACAGCTCCAAGAAAAACAACGTAGTCAGAAACTCCATCGAATCGCAACAACCAACATGACGAGGCTCGTGAGTAGCAGTACTTCAACATGAAATGCAAAACAAGTGCCTGCGCTACCAGACATCTGCTCCAATGCCGCTCGGTTCCCGGCGGATGGTGGTCGCCGTCGCTAAGTCTGTTCAGGCGACACTTCTCGTCCCTGTCCATATCCATCATACCTAACGCCCTCATCGTCCTCGTCGTCCATCAGCTTGTGCAGACCCTGTGTCTCCGCCCAGCCTTTGGGGAGTCGTTTGCGCAGCTTCCTCGGCGCCCGTGGCGGTGATTGCGTCCCTGGCAGCCGACCACCCTCCACCGTACCTGTCGTCGTCGCAGTCGTCGTGGTCGATGAAAACACCGAAGCAGCCGCGAAACGAGCCCTCCGAAAGAGTCACCAGGCGTTGCGGTCCCACATAGGATCTATGTTGTCCCTCTGTTAGCCCAACTCCGGCTCGCAGAGAAGCCCTACATCGACGGAGACCTACCTTGCACAAACGCAGCAAGCACCTTACTCCCCGTCTGCAACAGCGGATGTCCCACCACGATCCTCAGAAACTTCTCCAGCCCCGCCCTCCGGCCCTCGATAACGTCGTCGCTGAACCGGTTCGTAAACACCTTGCCGGGCAGCGGCGGTATCGTGACCCGCGCGCTCTCCCGCTCCAGGATGTCGCGGAAGTACTCGAAGTCGCTGTACCGCCTCCGCACGCTGCTCTGCCGCAGCTTGAAGGCCGGGATGTTGGTCCGGCACACCACCTCGTAGTCCGTGTACATGTGCCGCCCGACCCCGTGCGTGCGCGGGTTGCGCACCTCGATCTCGAGGAAGTTCTCGGGCGGGCCGTAGATCTCGTCGAAGGATTGCTGCCGGTTGTCGGGCATCGACTGCATGATGGGCCGGTGCAGGCGCGCCGCCGCCGCCGCCGCTGCTGCCGCAGAAGATGAGGAGGTGGGCGAGGCGGGAGGGGACGTCGGCTTGTTTCCTGCCGGTGCTGAGGAGGAGGAGGAGGACATGGCTGGCCTATTGCTTTGCGCGGCGATGCCGCGGGATCTTGGGTGCTGATAATCCGGGTTGCCGGCAATTATGTGCGCAAGTCTTATCAAGAGCTATGGATAAGTGTCGCGATCAGTATCACAGTGGGAGCGAGGTGATTTTCGTGGTCTGTATTTGATTCGAGAAATGGTCAAGCGTTGTAAGCGGAAGAGGGACCCGTCGTCCGACCTCGCGATGAAGTCACTTGGCGATAGCTGATGTGGAGCGGAAAGTGCGATGGTAGATCATGGAAATGGTTCCAAGATTCTGGAGAGGTGCAAGCTGCGATCCAAAGGTGGGGAAGCGGCGTCCCCCTCCTTGAAGCGATCACAAGCTTCCCCTGCGATGTACCAAGGTACCACTGCAGTGCTGTGCTCGACTCTACACATGTATGGGTGTGAAGCAGGCGACATCCTTCATCTGTCAAGCAGAAATGCTTCATTGATAAGTAGGTCTGAATGCCTCCTAACATCACGAACATAATGCCTGATGATAATTGTCTTTGCCTTTGATCTACACTTGTACAAGGGTGGTGTAACTCTGCGGACTGCGTCGACACCAATCTTACAACATCTGAAAAAGCAGTTGCCATTCCCATCCCAATCTCATCACGCCTGTAGCCATATGTTGTCCCATACTATACCAATATGATACACAGCCTGATCCTGCAGAGTGATAACCATGTGAGCCGGGGAGAGCTAGGAAGCAAGAGCTTGAACACGCTGCCTCACCTTCGACGTTGATTATCCAAATGTTCCTCTCCGTAGTTGCCTTGCCGGCATCGACCTCCCTCCGTATCTGGTTTCAAAGCAGGTCCAATATGGCTTCTCTCCCAAGGTATGGCTCGGCTCGTGGTCCGCTCTGGGATGCTCTTCCCTCAGTCGCCCTTTTCATCACCGTCGACCATGTAGGTCTAGCATAGGTAGTCAACCTGGTAGAAGCATCCCCTACTAATGTACCCTCACTTCCCATCACCAGCAAACTTCTCGTGTATATGCCGGATCTGTTCCTCAACATTGACCGCCTGCATCGGGTTGGCATGCGACTTGGTCTTGTACGGCTCGACCTTGCTGCCGTCGAAGCTGTTGAGCGCGATGCGCTTCCGCCGCTCTTGCTCCTCTTCCGAGATCGCTTGGCCGGTGACGGGGTCGAACACGTCGTGCCGTTGGCTGGCGAGCCGCTTGAGGTTCTGCGCCACGTCGACCGACACGTTGATGGGCGCCGCCCGCGCGTCTGCCTTGGCCTTTTGTTCTTTCCACCGAGGATCAAGGAGTTCGACTAGCGGAATGGTTAGCAATCTAACATTGACATATACGCGCGGGGGTAAGGGTTGGTCTTACTCCTCGTATGCTCATCGAATTCATCCAACGGAATCTCCTGCCTGCAGTTGGGACAAATGGTCATCTGCACTCTGTTGAGGTTCCTGCTGGCAGCCTTGGGCACGTAGTTCTCCTTGACCTTACCGGGCGCCACCCTGGCCCTCGCGTCTGCTTGCGCTTGTTGCACGCGAGCCCGCGACTCCTCCCGTTCCTTGATGCGCTGCGCCTCTTCCTCTTCCCGAGACGACCTCGTCTGCCCAGCCGGAGCCGAGGGAGGCGCATACGCGCCGTTGTTCTCGGGGGTCGCCGTGTTCTGTTGCCACGGCGATCCCTGCACACCGTAGTTTTGGGGTGGGTAGGCGTTGTAGTTGGTATCCTCGAAGGGAAATGCCTCCTCAATGCGCAAGCTGTTGAGCGACACCTTGTTCTTCTCCTCGAGCGACGCGTATTGTAGGTCGTTGAGGGTTGTCGGCGGCGGGAGGTTGATGGATTCGTCGGCCTCGGTGAACACAATCGTCTCGACCAGCACAAAGTCGTTCCAGTCGATGCTGAAGAACTCCGTCTTCTTCTTCTCTTCCTCCTCCTCCTGCTTCTTTTTCTCGGCTTCCAGCCACCGGGCGTACTCGGCGCGTTGCTTGGTCCTCGCCAGGACGTGGAACTTGTCTTCGACGTTCTTCTTCAGCTCCGCCATCCGCGCCTGCTGCGCCTTCTGGCCATCCCCGCCAACGCCGCCTTCCTTCAATATTATGCTGTACTGGTCGATCATACTCTGGAAGACGTTGTGGAAGGTATGATTCGGGATGAGGAACGAGAACTGCGGATTGCCGTTCTCGCGCTGGGCAAGCTGCGTCATGAACTGCCGTCCGTTCCTCGCCACAAACAGCGCCGTCAACCTCAGCACCTCCAGATCCTTCTGATTCATGCGAGGCATACGCGCCGAGAACTGGAAATCAGGCGGCTTCTCGGGGCCCTTGGGCACGGGCTTAGCGGGCGCCGCAGCCTCGCCCGCGCGGCCAGCAGCCACCGCCGTGCCCCGGCCGCCCTTGATTTCCGATTTCCGCCATTCGTAGTAGGCGTTGTACGGGTCCTTGTCGGTCATCAGGAAGCTGAACTTGGGGTTGGTGCCGTGGTTCTCGCGGATGCGCATCTCGAGGCCCGTTCCTCCGCGCACGACGTAGCCGGCTGTCTTCTCGATGGCTTCGCGAATCTCTCCGGGCGGAGGGATGATGATGCCCGGCGGTGCCTGGATCTTGTCCAGTGATGCCGCGGCATCGCCGTTTGTCGCGGTTGCGGCCGCCATGGTGACCAGAGCGACGGATGGAGAAGAATCTGCGGTGGCGGTGCTGTGGTGCTAGCCTTTCCACAACTCGGGCGACACCGTTACTCAGCGACTATTTATGCCACTCATGCGCTCAGTTTGTGCTGGGTGGGGTTGGCGCAGATGGATGTCGAGGATTTCGGGTTGAGCGTCGGTCTGGGGCTTTGCTTTTCGCACTTTTGCGAAGTAGAAGTTGTTATGCAGGTTCGCAAACAGGTTGGTACGTACCTCAACGCGCGATAGTATTCTAGCCATTCCGGGACTAGCGTTGTAACCTTATCGCGGTGAAATGGTTCAGCTCGCAAGGTGAGTGAGGTGAGTGCCATGAAATTCTCCACTGTGACCGAAATCTACGGGGCAAGCCTACCTGAGACAAAAGGCAGGAAAGTCGGTGTTGCATGATTTTATTCTTTGAGCCCCCTGTATCGACTGGGGTTGTATTGTACACTTGAGCGGGAGATCTTCCGTATACACAGTCCTTGCGGACTGCATCGACTACCCTTCCGTCTTCCCTTGATAAAACCATCGCAGAGCATGCATGCTCGTTCCCCTGTCGCTCACTTCAAAACCCTTCGCTGCTGAAACCAAAAACGCCGATGCCTTATGCTTGAAGTCCAGCACTGCCATGACATGCTGATAGTTTGCACTGTTGGAAACAAAAGCCGCCTTCCCCTCTATGCTTCGCACCCCTTTTCCGTATCATACAATGTTATTGTACAGGTCGATCAAAAGGCAATCCTGAACACCGACAGAAAGAAAATGGAGGAGGGAACATCGTACAGTTCTGGCGATATTTCCCTAGGGAACATCCGCGTGATTACGGCATGAAGTAGCGCCGCGGTTTGATCATGTCTCGATCCTGGGGGGTTGGTATATAGCGGAGAGGTGGAACGTGATGTACAACGAGGTGGGTGGTGATGGTCGAACCGTCTGGTGTCGCGGTCAACCCCTCCGGTGAGGTTAGTTCAAGCGTTGGAAGGGACTTCGAGGAGACGCAGTATACCCTCGTACATGCCAAACATAATGGCAGCACTGGGAACTGTTCGCATGAGATGAGGCGTCATGCCTCCGTAAAGGCCGATCATGCCTTCCTCCTTGAAGACGACCTTGAAGCACTGGATCAAGCCCGTGTACTTTCTCGGGGCGCCCTCTGGCGGTGCTTGACGCAAGCGAGTGCGTGCGACCTTTTGCCAACGTCAGTACAAATGCGCTCAGTCAGTGCAGTCAGTAAGTGCATGAGCATCACAACTAACCTCGTGGGGATATGTGAGAATGGCCGCAAACAGCTTTGCCGAACCAGCAGAGAGGAACTTGCCGGTCCAGTCGATGGTACGGTCCCAAGCGGTCTTCTCGCGGCCACTGGCAATAATGCGCTGCTCCCGACGGGCCAGGGAGCCCTTCAGCTGCTCATAGAGCACCCACTGCAAGCTGGACTCGGTGACGCCGAGATAACTGGCCGACATGCCCTTGTACAGACTCCTGAACCCCTCCTTGCGGACAACCTGCTGGATACAGTCCCAGCTGTTCTTGTACTGCCGTTTGGCCGCTCCGCCACTATGGGCAGCTGTGCTCTTATCCAGCTGGAGGCGCGTCTTGATGAGCCAGATGGGGTTGGTGGCCGTACTGGTAATGATTCCAGCGACAGCAGCGGCCGAGAGGTGGACCCAGGCATTCTCCTCGCCGCCATTGAAGTAATGCGCTATCAGGTTCTTCCCGTTGCCGTATGCGAAGAAGTTGATGGATCTGGCGGGGACGACTCCGATCAGATTGGGACCTAGACCTCGGAAAAGGCCTCTTATGCCCTCGGTGCGGTGTACTGATCCAAGGATTTGGAGAGTCTCTTTGAGGTGATAGACGCCTGCTCGGAGTGGGTTCATCGGCACAGAGCCAAGTGCGGCTCTGGACTGGCGTAATTGGTTCTGGTAGAAGTCGGACTGAAGACGGGTTTTGAGGACATCGAGAGGCGCCGTGAGCGCGGCTGCTGTCATTCCACCTACTCTACACAGAAATACATGGTCAGCATGTCCCGCATGGCCTACAGAGCGTACTGTGCGCATGTAGGGACCAGAGGAGTCAAACTCACCCTCCTGCGACAAAGTGCGCCCATGACTTCGCAAAGGGGTTGACCTTTGTCTTGAGGTCCCTGAAGTGAGGGTCTTCGCTTGTGCCAGGAACAAGATCACCAGTCTCTCGAGACTGAAGCATAGGCAGCTCATGTGGCCCCGACTTCTTCTTCGGCGTGCTGCCCTCCGACGGCGACTTTCCGGGGTCCGAGGGCGCCATCCTAAAGGCCATCCGAGCCGCGCCGGTCGGTTACCACCCTTGCAGTTGCTTCTCGCCCAGAGGACTGGGCTGGTGACCGAGATAGAGACTGCGCTCAATGCAGTATAACAGCACCGAGATGCGATTCGGGGTTTCCAAGGCTCGAAAGTAAGACTAGAGAACGAACGATGTTGCGAAGCGGCAAGCCGGACCTGAAGGGAAAGCTCACTTGTTTGACTTGGTCTGGAACTTTTTAGCGTCATCGCCTTATCGAAGCGGCGATAACGGCTAAACACCGGCATACCGGAGTGTTCACCGTGCATCGTTTCTGCTCAGCTGCAAGTCATGATGGCTCAGGGTCAATGGCATCCATGCATGGTCGTGCTAGGCTAATAGCAACATGCTAAAGGTCAGCATCTCTCCTGACGCACCATAGCTACCAAATAGCATCAGTGCCCGGCTTGTCTTTCGTCCCCTTTCTTGGCGCCTAGGCGAGCAACTTGAAGTGCACGACTGAAAGTCTCGTTGCACTAGAAGGGGAAGGACAAGAGCCTGAAGTGGAACATCGAATGTACTCCCATTATGCGTTGTGCTGAGCTTGTGCTGAGCTTGCACTGTGCTTTGACGTGCCTCAGAGCAGTCATTTGCAGGCTAGAATTCCTGGCATCAGCCAACCACCCCAAAGTCGGGTCGTCCCTGTCCTTCCTGTCCTTCCCTTGAATATAAAGCCCCCCAAATAAGGGAAGTCACATGCATCCGACTCCAAAGACGCCAGTGATCCCTGCATCAAGACCCAATCCTTTTAAAGACCCCCTCTTAAGTCCTCCTCCGATAGAAATAGTCCAAACCATGTCCCTTAATATACATTACAAAGTCTTGATCGCTGTTGCTCCCTCCGTCATTAACAGTAGATATACTGGAAGAACCACAGGGTATGGAGCGCCTGTGTGGACGTCACCATTCTCTGTGATTCCAGGGTTTGAGCCGCACCATGCATGGCTGTCCTCCATGCTCACTGAATCCCTTTAGGACGAGCTGTCAAAGGCTCCAGGCATCGTGACAGACAGCCTTTTGGGGGCCTCCGTATCAGAAGGATCGTTGTTCGGCGTGGGTGTTGGATCTTCAGGCAGCTCCCGTGGCTTTCCCGCATCCAAGCCGGAATCACTGGCCGCGCTGGCTTCTGCTAGGGTATCATCCTTCGGTGGCGTGGTTGGCTCGACCGCACCGGCTACAGGCCGTGCTCTTGGGGGCAAAGGCGGAGGTTCTTTTGCTGGATGAGAGTTGGTTTCGTCATCTCCAGCGTCCGTAGACTGTGAATCCTCCTTGCCATCTCGTTCAACGTTACCAGAGGCGACAAAGGGAGCTGCCGGTGTCACTGGTGTTGGCGGGACCGTAGTCTGTGTACCGGCGGGGGCACCAGCGGCAGGAATAACACCGCCTCCAATCCGGCTCCAGAACATCTGCTCCCTCAGTCTGACGCTCTCCTCCCAGGCAGCCTTCTCAGCATCTTCGTCCTCCGCATGCCAGTGGCCGTCCTTCACAATGCGGAGGAAGCTGAGGTAGTCGCAGGTTGACCGCAGCCGCCCAAGACAGTACTTGCAGAGCGGGTACCGCTGGGCTGTCTCGGACTCGTTGGTGCGGAACCGGTGGTTGCGTAGATGCTCTTCGTCCTTGCGTGCCTCTCCACAGAGAGAGCACGGATCGAGCTGCGGCGGCCTCGATTTCAGATAACGCGGCATGGTTGTAGGAACCGGCTCCACTACCAGGGAGCCATCCGTAACAGCTGATAACACCGTACGCCTGGCAAGCCACGAGAGGCCCGGTGCAAGATCCAGGCGTAGGGTCGGCTCGATGTCTTCAACAAGAGCACGTTTGTAGAACTTGGTGTCCTTCAATGGAGGCAGATTCACCAGCGTAGCCGGAGATGGCATGCTGCTGGTCGAGGCTGGCGTATTCGGCGTATGCGGAGCGGACTGGGAGACGGGAGTCCCTGCAGTCGACAGGGATGACGCTGAGCCGGTAGATTTGACAGACGACGAGTGCCCTAGACCCAGGCCTGTCAGGGAGGTGGGCTGTGAGCCAGTCGAGATGCGGTGGCCCGAGAATCTCTTCGAGACTCGGAGGAGGTCCTTGAAGTCGGTAAAAGCGGCGAGGTCAGTGTTCAGGACCGGCTGTAGAAGGTGTGAGAAGCTGGTCGGATAAGAGGGCGAAAGGGGTATGGGGTCAACAGAGGCCGAATGAGTCGCGGTGTAGAGGGCTTGTTCGCTGTTGCTGATGTCGACCCTGCTGAATTTGCTGAATCCTGGGGACGACGGGCCTGTGTGCGCTGTCTGATCATCCAGCTCGGCGTTCATCGTCTCCATGACATGCTTGAGCTCGGACAGCTGTTCCTGCTGAGATTTGAGGAGGCCCTCGGTGTCTTGAAGCTGTGCCCTGAGCAGGTCGTTCTTCTGCTGCAGAGCATCTTGTTCCTGCCTGGCCAGCTCCTTTGCTTCGATAACCATCTTATTGGCTTCTTCAAAGAGCGCAGTCGTCAAGCTCTCCAGCTCCAGCTCCATCTTCTTCCTCTGTTGTTCCTCGTGTAACCGCGCCTTCTTCTCCAAAGCCAGCGTTGCTAACAGCTGCGTCTTCTCGGCCTCGGCCGTCTTCCTCCTGATCCACACGTCGCCAGCTAGCATCTCCTGTTGCCGGTGAATTTGGTCCTCCAGCTGCCGGATCTTCTGTTGTGCCTGGCCCAGCTCCAATCTTGCGGATGTCAAGCTGTCGTCGAGGGACGTCTGGTGGTTGATCGCATTGATCAGCTTGTTGCTCAAGGCAGTCACTTCGCTGTCAAGGTCTGAGTGCTTTTCCGCGGGGGCTCCTTCGCCATTAGCCGGACTCATGGCTCTACTCCTAGGGTCCGGTATCGTGCTGAGGTCATGGTCCTCCGCGGGCGAATGTGTGGAATTGCTTCGCGTCAGTCGATTCGGCAGCCGAGGACTCGCGGAGCTGGGGGGTTCGATAGCCATGTCAGGTCCGGGGCCTGGGGACGAAGGCTTGAGACCGAAGGGTTGAGTGATGGCCGATTGAGATCTGACGTGGCCGAAGCGACGGGGTCCTCCGTTCGTGGATGGCCAGGCCACCGATCCCATGAACCTTATCCACAAGCTGTTAGCCATGGGTCCGAAGGGGAGATCTCAATGCTTTCCAAAAGAAAAAAAAAAAGACAAGCACTTTAAAAAAAAAAAACCCCCCCCCATAGATGTCCTCAAGGAACCGGGCCGGGTTCCAAGGAATGAGGGACTAAGACGTGAGGGGGCCTAGAGGAGAGACTGCGAGGGGAACAGCGGACGATTCTGGAATGGCAAGTGGCACACTTACGCGTACGAGTCCAGCTTGTCGGTTGTGTCGGGAACCAGGACAGAGCTGTCCTGGCACCTCCTATCGTCGGAATGCTGGCGTCGTGCCTCCCGAGCTCTGGGTTTGGGCCGCGCCTGCCGTGCTCGACGTTGGCCAAGAACAAGTCAATGTCTCAGCCCTCTGTTAGGCGCAAAAAGAGGAAAGGAAAAGAGAGCCAGATTTATAACCAGATAAATCGCAAACAAGTCACTTGCTATGACTGGAGTCAAGCGCAATAGCAGGGGTTTCTCGACCGTAGCAGATTTCTCATTGACAGAACTCGCCGAGGACGACGGGAGTGAACAACAATAAGAGAGGCAAAACAGCGCCTGCAACTGCGGAGAGCATCCGCGATAAGTTGGACGCACGGGCAGCAGTTGAGTGAGCACTGCAACCCCCAGAGTCGTTAGCGCCTAGCCGCCGACAGAGATCCACGCTAGCCAGATTGAATGGCACCGTCGTCCCGGGTTAGCTCCCACACCACCCGCAACGTCATGATAACGACCGCATTTAAGACGGTTTGTTGTCTGCGTTCCATGTCTGGAAAAGGACGTCTGTGCTCTTATTTCAACCAAGTACATGGAATAACGGTGGCTTGGGTGGCCATAGCTCTGCAGCACTCGAGATGTTTGAGCCAGAGGATCATGTTTCGTTTTCCATTTCGTCGGGCGTAGAACAAGTCTGGACCATCTTCAGCGCCCGTGCAAGGTTTGGCAAGGACGAGTACCGTGAAGCTCGGCCTCCATGGGTTACCTTATCGTGCGTGTTGCTACTATGATACCTTGCTTGACAGATGACTGTTCGATTGCGACATCGGAAGGCAGAGCCTCGCCTGTTTCACCTTGGGCACTGAAGCTAGCCGGGGGGTTTGCACACCTTGCCTCACCGAACACCAATTGTTACTGTGCGACGTCCAGGGAAGCTCCTTTGGATTCCGTTCACCTCGGTGAACGAGGATTGTACGGGATCTATTCGATAGAAATCCCGAAACTCGAGAGCCCAGTCTCAGTAGAGAATCTGTCCATCGGTTTGGGAAGGCGCATTTTGAGTCCTGCCTTAAAATATCGCCGTGGTTGACCGGTGGCCAGAAAGCTGCCTTGGGCTGACGTTCCACCAAGATTCCAAGGTGAGGGACTCCGACCGAAATTAGCCCAGACTAAAATTTCCCAACAAACTCACCGTCTTCACCTACCTTAGGGGACACAGTTGGGAAAGGCGACAACAAAGGCAACAAGAATGGGAGTACATGTAGAACCTGACGCGCGGTTAGCAACCTCGAGGTTTGACAGAGCATCAGGCTTTGCGCAAGCGCATTAGGCGTCATCCACTGAGATCTACGGATATTAGCCTAAGATTGCCGAAATTTACCACCCCGTAGCTCGTAGCTACTTAGGTCAGCGTTAGAAGACACAGCAAGCTGAGAAGGAAAAGTAGTGCGATTCGTAAGGAAACATCTAAACCACCGGGGTATCTGAGTCTCTCTGAGTCTATCTGTTGTGGCAAAAAGAAAATCCTATCAGACAACCTCCCCTCTCTATGATTCTTGTGGAAGGACTTGTTCTAGGGGTATCTGTGATGTAAGCCAAGTGTGCCTGCCTGAGTGCCTCCCATATGCCCCCCAGCGAACGAATGTGACCAAGGAAACAGCGAGAAAGGGAAGAAAACCAGTCCATAAATTCCACCGAGTCCATGCTCTTCAACCTGCGTGCCCCACGCCTTCCAGTCCTCTAGACCGCAAGGACAAACAGCAACCTATGTCATACTCCTCAAAGCCGATCGACCGGGATTCCTCCATGGATGGTAGCTCATGCTCGTGGGTTGCAGCGCATCTGCTATCCGCCCAGCTCCTCAAAGCCACTCGCGGCGTCCTGCTCGTCCTATCTCACTGGTAGCGTTGGAGGCGGGAGTTTATTTATCGCGGGATCTGTGCTCGACGGTCGAACAGTGGAAACAGCGAAAGTGGCCGCAGCGTAAGCAGGACGCATACAGCTGGACATCCATAGGGCTCCAATGACAGTTTGAGCAGGTCCATAAGTAGGTGATGATAATCTTCGGCTTCGATCCCTTGGTTGAGGACGACATTGTAGATTTGTAGAGGAGATAGAGGAGATAGGTGTTCTGCAAGGAAGTAGAGAGATCGATTGCCGTTTCTTGTGTCGTGCCGGTGTCAGGTAGTTGAGATGATGGACACAAACAAATACCTCGAACGCGGCAGAGGAGGCATTTTCTTATATAGACCATTAGATGAAGCACCGTCAACTCTGGCGGACTACATCCTCTAGAGTTCGGGATGCCAAATCTCGGTGGGAACAGTAGCAGGCAAAGGGGCACTGGTCCCTGAGTCCACTAGGAGAATGGGCGCAACGCGGAATCGGAGCAAATACAAGGCGGACAGAGGCTTGGTCGACATGCCCGAACGCGTACGAAATCCACTGGAACTCGTAAACCTGAACTTCAGATTTTGGTTCGACAACACAGCCGTAGCAAAGACGAGTCACACCGCTGCTTGCGAGACTCATGATGGCCCAGAGGTAGAGGCAGGGCCGGGGCGACTGTAGGACGAGGCGACATGATCGTGGTGGATTGGTAGCTGTACGACGCCAGGCTCCTCTTTCCCCCTATCGATGGCCGTGATCTTCTCGGTGACAGGGCGGCGCAGTAAGTCTCTTGCGCGGGAGGACTCGGAGCGGTGAAGCGATGACGGCGCCCCAGGAGTCGGGAGAGCTAACACTCAGGGTTGGACGGACGCGCGCGTTCCTAGCATGGCCTCCGTGTTCCGGATGAGGCATGGGCGGAGAGACGAGGGAAGGGAAAAGATTGCCCTAGGGCACTGCTTCCGACGAGAGGAGACTGCACCATCGCAAGTTGGCCAAAGGCAATCATTGAAGAAGACGAGTCAAGCCGGCGCGGCTGCAGACGGCAGTTGTAGCTTCGATGGCCCATATGCGTTTGCCATGTGACGGATGCGGCTCTGCGTGGGTCCAGGGGTCTGACACGTGTATTGCAAGTGTGGCTGTGACATGCTTCTGATAGACCGCACGTAATGTCGCTTTGCAGTCTCTTTCGAGCCTTGTTTGGTGTCGGCCGGCTGCGAATAACCTTCCAACTGCGCCAAAACGTGCCCGGGAGCTATGCGCCCACCAGCCGCCGGTGTCGGCATACATGCATGACTGGTGCAATCCGCCCGTAAGGCATTATGCCACCGGTACCAATGGTCTTGTGGCTGAGATGGACTCAAAACGTGCAATAAGCATCCAAGGTTCGGTCAGTGCCCCTGCGGCAGCCTCGTTCGTCGTCCTGTAGCAAGCAGCCTAGACATAAAAGTGGAAATTAGCGTTGGCCAGAGACAAGTGACTGAAAGATGCGGCTCAACTACGTCGAGCCTCGTTGCCAATCGCGGTCACCGCTCCAGTCCTCGGCGTTGCTCTCCTAAGCTCAATTGGCAGTGGGCATGAACCCCTCAACCTTGACTGAGCTGCCGTCTCATAGCTAACGCTGTGCAAACCGTACAGCTCTTCGACCGCGGTGCTTTCTTCTTTCAGTTGTCGTACTCGGGCTTGTGCAAGTTGGAGCACAAAGCGCCCGCTCGAGAAAGCCTAGTTCCCATGCGCCCGCCCGCCCGTCAGTTAGAAAGACTGTCAGTAACCAAATGAGGTGCAGCCCGGGGTGGGAGGGGAAGCGGTTGCCATCGGGTACCGGCCCGATAGATATTCCAGGGAGACAGTCCCCTCGAGGCTCATCTGAGGATGACTAAGCAGAGTCTCCTTTCGCCTTATGTGCGACTAATAATAACGATCTGGAATGGTGGTGCCGATGAGGTTGTATCCTTGAGCTTGCATGGGTCGTGACCTCTTCCAAGCTTGCCCGTGCTCAGTCTCCTTGTGCTTTGTTTTGTCCCTTCTCCTTTGCCTCAGGGGCAAATAGCCCGGTTAGAGACAATCTCGAAACTGTTCGCTGAGGTCGAGGCATTCGGCTCTGGGACCGCCAGTCCGACGAACGATGTATGAGGTGCTCTGCTCTGATATATCGAGAGCGGTCAATCCCACGTCCTACACCGTACATGCTGTCGAAGGAGCCCTGACAATCCCGTCCGCGCACCTGCGTCGAAGCGGAAGCGTCCAAGTCCAAGTGGTGGAGGCCACGAGGTGCAGGCGTCGAGGTGGGAGCGCGCTGTAGGACATGGAGTTCGAAAATGACAAGCAACGGTCATGCATCCCTGCTGAAACCAGACGCGACGGTGAGCGTTTGCGAAAGGGTGCGTTGGTACTTTGTAGTAAGATATCCGGGTCGTTGTGTATGGTGGGAGTGAAAACCTGAGGTGTGCCTTAATGTAGTACTTGTTGTGTCTATGGTGGAATCCAGGAATGAATAGAGAAGCAGGCCACAGCGTGAGGAGAGGCCGCAGCCTTTTTATACCCAGACCTTGAGGCTCTGGCATTCAGGTGAGGCTCTACGTCCCCGATCGAGGCCACTCCAGTGGTGACTTCACCGGGCGTGCCTACCATATGTTTCGGTCAGCCGCACTGCGAAAGCTTAGTCTGCCATGAGACATCTTTGCACATCGGTTATAGACTCACGTACTATTGGGTCGAACCTTCCAAGCCTGCGTGCTTGACACTCTCGATTACGTCTCCAATTTCGACAGTAGGCTCTCTCATCCACCCCTCAGAAGAGGGCTTCTAGTTTCCAAATCACAGCTCTCCAAAACATGGAGATCTGGTGGCGGGCGACAATCAAAGCTCATTTTCTGGAGGCTTCTTCAGCTCTCGCTCGGCAAGATGGGATAGGCAGTAGGACCGATTCAGCTTCTCTTACGGCTGGATTGACGGTGACAAAGGCATGAACGAAGTGGACGGTTGGCAACAGAAGATCCTCAGTGGCTGAGAAGCCGCACCTTGACCGTTTCCGGGACAAGTTGGCTCGCAACACGACGCTATGGGCGCTTTTCGGGTGGTGTGGTGTTGATGTGATGTTGGCACGACGCCAGTTGAGCCTCATCTGGCGTCCTCAGGCAGAGTTTGAGCTGGCAGGCCAACCAGAGTCATGGTATTCTCATCCAATTGGTGTGCTTGATCGCTATAATGGATCATAGGATAGCATGAACAGTCAGCTGCTGCTCGATTTGGTGGTAGGGGTGTGCTACCGGCCTGGTTAGCTCTGTATACCAGATAATGAGATGGGTTAAGTGATATAGGCCATGCAAACATCTCGAGCAAGGCCCAATTGCTCCCAGACTACAGGAACTTTGGGGCATAGGTACGGCTCCCAAGCTGGACAGCAAGGGCAGGCCGAGGCATCATCGTCGGACCAATTGCTCCCGTGTGCGATTGGTCAGTGCCTAGGAAACTGCACAATGCGGAGGACACGCGAGCATCCGCTGTGAACCACTCGAGCCTGTGGCAGATTCACATCGGCCACTGTTTGTACAGCAACCCGCGAAGAAGGCATATCCTCGAAACCTTGACGGTCAGGAGCTGAGCACTGAACAGTCTACATACAGGTCGTGAGATATCTGGAATAGGTCTAGAGCCGGTAGCTCACAGTGTAGACACTGTGCGCGGGAACCTGACACTGACACTGCAGCGGGTCCTCACACGTCATTCCGCTTATTGAGACTTTGATTGCATGGATGCGACCTCCTTGGACGCGATGGGACGCAGAGCGCACTGCGACTCTATCACCGCGATACTACGACGGGAGACAGTCAGACATACATATAGACTCTACATTTATTCACGTCCGTGTCTATGAGTACTCAGGACCAGTCCACCACCGCAAGTCCGAGCTGACTGGGCAGCACTGCTGCCGCCGGGCTTGGTCTTGTTTCGCGCCAGCGATGAAGTTATAGCGACGACGACACCAGCCCGAGCCATCATGTCGTCTGCGGCCAGCGTCCGCGCAGTCAACAGGTGGGCGTCCACCATCATACCGGCGATCCTAGCTGGCTGTGTCGGGTTTGCGACCTACGTAGTGTCGAAGCGCATATGTGGTATGTCTTGCAATGGCTTAGCAGATTGGCTCTTGAACTGACGCCCTCGTCGCAGTGGACTACTACTGGCGCTATCGCGGTCGCAAGGCCACCGCCATCCCATTATTGGTTCTCCTTTCCGTCTTCCTCGCCCTCATCATCTGCACGTACACGCGCTTGTTACTCGCCATCGTCTACAACCCGGGACTCGTACCGCGAGGAGAAACTGCCGCGCCAACGAAGGAGGAGGCAAGGGGGCCGAATATGCGTCAACCGCAAGATGACATAGAGGCCCAACGCTATGGCGGCGGGCGGGACAACGACCCGAACAGCCCGGGTCTCGAACGCTTTTACAGCAAGGACGTCTTCGTTTGCGAGAATGATGGCCTGCCTCGCTGGTGCAGCTCCTGTAGGAACTGGAAGCCAGACAGAGCCCATCACAGTTCGGAGATCGACAGGTGTGTCCGCAAGATGGATCACTACTGCCCCTGGGTTGGCGGCATCATATCCGAGACTTGTACGTGCTACTACCCTGCTGATCCAAGGTCTGCATCGTTCTATGCCGACGGGCTCACTAACCAACACGTGCCTGTAGCCTTCAAGTTCTTCGTCCAGTTCGTGGCTTATACGACAGCGTTCTGCATTGTGTGCCTTGTAGCGTCTGCGCTCTGCTTCCGGGACCGGAGTAGACATGGTCTACCCGTTGACGGTCTTCTCGTCGCGGTCATAGCTTTGGCCTCCTTCTTTGGACTTTTTACGTTCGGCATGACGACACTATCGACACGCTACATCTTTCTCAATCTCACCAATGTCGAAGATCTTAGACAGAAGTCGACGGTGCACCAGCTGGCGATCCGGGTTCCTCTCGACTACGAGCCAGGCCCGCAAAATCATCTGATATCTTACCCTCTGCCGGAACCAGCGCTCAATACAAAGACCGAGTCCTGCTCCAGCCGCGACAACACGACTACGCCGAGGAATGCGTTAGCCACACGGAAATTTGCTGTTGTCAAGACGCAGCTCGGCGAGAATCCCTGGGATCTTGGCCCTTACAGAAACTGGACTTCGGTGATGGGGACCAACTTCTTGGACTGGGTGTTGCCCCTCCGCCACTCACCGTGTGTTACTGGGGAGACCAACACAAGTTTCTACGAGATGGGGCCGCTGTACGACGAGCTCCGCACGAGATATAGTCTGCCTCGTCTCTCCGAAGAAGGACATGGGGCGACTCCTGAAATGACTGAGCCCACCCATGCTGCTTCCAAGCGACAAACAGTCGACCGTTAGCGGCTCGGCATACATTATGAGCATTCATGACGAGCAACGTTCAACGACGGAATACGTGTAATTACAAGCTTTAATGAAGGGCCGGAGCACGACTACTTCTGTGCCAACGGGTCTGTATTAGAAGCATGGGACAATGGAACAAGATATCGATATGATATGGATCGCGCGGTTCTCGGAGTTCCTTCCCAGTGTACATCAGCCGAAGTCGAGGGAAGATGTGGGATGGCTTGCGCTGGCTGGTTGGCACCACGCCGTGAGACACTGGACGATGAGCAAGGCTCCCATCCCAGTTGGTGGAACGGAAGTGTTGTGTTTCCATACCTAAGGATAGCCCTCTTAACCTGACCCACACTGGTTGGCTTTGGGGATCACTTGAACGGGAGGTGTTCGTTCTAGCCATACGCGGATTCCGATACAGGACGCAGGAAGGTTACTTCATTGCTGAACGAGTGTCGTGGCGTATCTATCTATCTATTCTCGGAAAACAAGCGCTGCTCGAAGTCGCAAAGAAAATCCTCCAACACAGGTGCGGAGCTCCGGGCTCTGGCACAGACAAACCCAGAGGCTGCTTGGCGCCAGGACAACCTGGTGAGCCCTCGTCCTATTCCACCGGCTTGCACTCATCACACTTTTCGTGCTGGCATTCGACGCACTTGGGAGGGTCGCCACACAACTCCGGGTTGTTCTCATGCCCACATTCGGAGCATTTCCAATGGTCCCTCACATCCTCCGGCGGGCTGGCCGGCGAGGGTACCTCTTCAGGCTCGGTCTGAGGGGTGGTCTCCTCTTCTTGTGCGTCGCCTTCCGACCTGTAGTTGGTCAGCTATGTCTATTCAATCTGGAGACTTGCATCCCCTCACATCTTTCTTTCAGAACCAGGGAGTTGTGGATAAGAGGCCGAAACGTGCTACTGCTAGAGCTGACGATCGTTCTAGTTGGAACTATGCTGCGGGCAAGCCAAGACCGAAGAGATGAGTTTGAGGTTCATCCCATGCTTCACGGTGGCTTGACAGAGAATCCAAGCCAGATTTATAGATCTAACAACCTGACAGCTTGAGCCATCAGGACAGAAAGACACCCAGAGTCGCTTGCCCCATCACCTAGGCGAGGTGGAACGTGCCCGGGGCGTCACGATGTTCGTCGTCCAGTCATCGAGCTTCCAATGCTGTATCCCACCGACCAGTCGTCGCCGAGTTGAATGACAGTCATTATCGCAACAATGGCCAAGAGCCCACAAGACGGGCGATGCTCTCAGACATTGGTGTCTCCGAGAACGTCAGAGTTACTGCGGAAGACCATCCCCTTCCGAGATATGAAACAGAGCATCAAGACATCTGTTTGGCCCGGTTCCTGGCAACCGAAAACAGGCTCCGTCTCCCGACACACTGGCGACGACGGGAGTGGCTGTTTTCTGGATGGTTATTTGCGATAGCGGAACCAGGTCACGCACACCGAAGTCTGTCACCGGAGTAGCGTATCATCATCTCAATATCTGGGAAGCATGCGGACACTCCCTGGGAAATTTACCGATAGAGGGCTGGCAAGGTCCGTCGGGATGGCCTGGGTTGTCACGGACAGCACCGAGCAACTCCCAGATGCTGCCCTCTACCAAGACCATCTTCAATGGTACTCCAGAAGAAAATTGTCTGCTCCAGGGTGTGAGACAGGACAACCCATCCTCCAGAGAGAAATCAAGCCAACTTTCTGCATGACTGTTGGCTCCCACCCTACCTAGCATGACCTACTTCGCTGCGGGAACGACATATATCGTCATGATTCGGGGAAGCTCGTCGTCACTGGTGTCGCCTTGTTCAGGTGGCTGGAAGATGGTACACTTAAATGCAGTGGCTAAGCTGGTCAAGTGATATCTTCCATATGCGGTCTCCGATATCCAGCGCTTTCCCGTATGACATACAAGGCTCTGCAACCACCAAATAATGTCGAGAAGTAGGAGAAGGAGCTCGAAGACCGGGCGGTGGGTTGATCGAAGGAGGATGGTTGCAAAAGCAAAGTCTTTGCAAGCAATTGCCCGTCTTCCACGGCAGTGCTCTCTCACGGGATACTACCCAGGCGCCGGCAGCAGATGTCGCGAGGCTGCTCACCGACAATAGTCTGAGCATGAGAGCGGACAACAATCACCAGGAGAGAGCAGGATCACAGGACATCTTTCTGCTTAATTCCGGCATCGGAGTCGTGCGAGTCCGCAGTATCAGACACAGTGGGAGCCTCGCCCGATTCTTGCGGGAGTAAGGGGGGTGGTGGGGCCTGTCTTTGTTCCTCCCCATCCTCAAAGTCGTACAACAGTCTGACGTGGTCTCGGCTGGGCTGGGTCGTTGGCCATAGTTAAGTGAATAGTGGCGTGGCTAGTTGTCTTGCTGAGCTGGAGAGGAGTGGTGAGGCCAAAGGAAAAATGCACTTCCTCCCGCCACCGAATGTGATTAGCATTGGCCTTTCAAATTCACAGCGGCGGGTTTAATGATCATATAAGCGGGCAAAGTTGATTCAAGTAGGTTTTGGGCTTGTGGCCGATGTGGCAGTGTATCTCAAGGGATATAGGAGGTGAGCGACGTCAACAGACAGCTTATATGGGCATGCCGACGCTCCGACAACGTAGAAGGTTACGAAGAACAGAACATATGCTACCTCGGGAAGGAAGCAGAAATGCGCTGGAAGAGTGTCTCGGGTAAGCCAACGCTCGAACAAATGAGTGGAAGTCGTGGGTGATACAAGCTTGCCTTGCCGCTTGGAAGCTCGAGGCCACGCTTCTCTCCGCCGTGACCAAACTAAGATATCGTGGTGATATTCAAAATCTCGTTGTGGCTTCACACCACTTACTTAGTACTCAAAGCAAGACCAGCTGCGCAAATTGACGCCCCTTTTCCCAGTTGGGGTTCTTCCATGGCCGATCACGACGTCCTTCGCCAACCGGCACTGACACAGAGGGCGTGTATGCACGTAACACGGTATGGTTCATGTAAGACAAGAGAATCCAGCTCCAGAAGTTAACCCACCCTCTTGGTTGGCGTCGACAAGTTATATCGCTCAACCCCTTCAAGCCAAGGTTTGCAGCTACGGGCCGTCTGCTCATCCTCGCCATCATCGTCAAACATTTACACCGTAAGCAGTCCCTCTCCACTCTGCTGGCGCCCCCCATACGTCGCAACAAAGCTGAAGTTTGAACTCTAAAATTGGAGACACCGACGACGAGGGCTTTCGAGGCTCCAGGCTGGGACAGAGATGTTGGCGAGGAGATCCCCGTCCTGAGAACCCAGATCCGCGGGGCTAAAGTATTCACGTGACAGCGCGAGCAACTTTCTGGACCTCCCACGCGTGAAGTGCATGACGACCCGACACGTCCAATCCCCGCCAGGGACTCCAAACCAGATTTACCCAAATCCCTCCGACATGAGCACCAGTGGCGCTTGTGACGGCCAACCTGCCAAGTCGACATGTCCTCGCCGCAGGGGTTTCGGGAGTCTTCTCCGGCCGGTGCCCCGGGACGGCGACGGTCGCAGTTTACCTACCGTCATCTCTCGCAGCTGGCCTCGTACTCGACCACAAACCCTCTCAGAGTAGTAGCTCACATCGACCTCGATGCCTTCTATGCGCAATGCGAGATGGTGCGGCTGGGTGTCGCCGAGGATCAGCCGCTCGCTGTGCAGCAGTGGTATGTGCGATATTTCGTTCCGCTGTCGTTTCGCTTATCACATGATTACACGGACGGACTGACACACACACACTCTCTCTCTGTGCTACAGGCAAGGTCTAATTGCTGTGAATTATCCGGCACGTGCATCGGGTATCGGCCGTCATTGCACCGTGACTGAGGCCAAGAAGCTCTGCCCGGACCTCATCGCACAGCACGTTGCGACGTGGAGAGAGGGCGACGAGAAGTGGGCATACCATCCGGATGCTGCTGCTAACATCGCGACGCACAAGGTGTCTCTTGATCCCTACAGGTTGGAGTCGAGACGGATACTAGCTGTCATCAAGGAGAGCCTCCCGTCGAACCTACAGAAGGTTGAAAAGGCGAGCATCGACGAGGTGTTCTTGGATCTCAGCGCCCATGTCCATTCTATCTTGCTCGAGAGATTCCGAGAGCTGTCCAGACCTGCGCCCTACGATGACCCCTCCGAGCAGCTTCCCATGCCCTCCATCTCGGCTCTTGACTGGAAAGCCGATGCTCTGGTCGATCTCGACGACCAAGACGCCGAGATCGATGACCCTGACTGGGACGACGTGGCCACCCTGATCGGATCAGAGATCGTCCGCGATGTGCGTGCCGCAGTCAAAGAAAAGCTAAAGTACACATGCTCGGCAGGCGTAGCCAGCAACAAGATGGTCAGCAAGCTGGGCTCGGGCTACAAGAAGCCCAACCAGCAGACCGTCGTGCGGAACCGTGCTCGCCAACAGTTCCTCTCCGGGTTCAAGTTTACGAAAATTCGCAATCTGGGCGGCAAGCTCGGCGACCAGGTCGTCCAGTTATTCGGCACCGATGCCGTCCAGGAGCTGCTGGCCGTTCCCCTGGAGCAACTCAAGTCGAAACTCGGCGACGACACGGGCATGTGGGTTCACAACACCATCCGCGGCATTGACACCAGCGAAGTCAACTCGCGCACGCAGATCAAGTCGATGCTGTCGGCAAAATCATTCAGGCCGACTATCAACACCTTGGAGCAGGGAGTCAGGTGGCTCAGAATATTCGCCGCCGACATTTTCTCCCGGTTGGTGGAAGAAGGTGTGCTGGAAAACAAGCGCCGTCCAAAGACCATCAACCTGCACCATCGTCACGGCGCACAAACAAGATCACGCCAGGGGCCAATACCTCAAGGTCGGACACTCGACGAGTCCACACTGTTCGAGCTGGCGAAGGGCTTACTCTCCCAGATTGTGCTGGAGGGCAATGTCTGGCCATGCGCCAACTTGAGCCTGAGCGTTGGCGGGTTTGAAGACGGCATAACGGGGAACATGGGCATCAGCTCCTTCCTCGTCAAAGGAGAGGAAGCACAGGCACTCAAGGCGAACACGCAGGCAAGGCTCGAACCCCAGACGCAGCCAACGAAACGACGCCGGGTGGACGACGGTGGTATACAGCGTTTCTTCGCCAAAACACAAGCCTCCCGGGACAGTGACAGTGAACAAGCGTTGGGCTCTGACGGTGCCAGCCCGACGGTTCATGGCGGTGAAACCGCGTCGTCCGAGAAGCAGCCCCTGACAGACGGTGGTGCCGCGTCAGATAACAGTGCCGCCGTGGCGCCTGCTGAGAGACAGGCTTCCCAACCACTTGGTGCTCAGCTGCCTATAAAAGCCTATATGTGTCGGCGCTGTAACACCGCATTCGAGGACGCCGAGGAAGAGCAGAACCACAGCGATTGGCACCTCGCTAAGGACCTTCAAGAAGAGGAGGAGAGACGTGGCAGCTCGGCATTTGCCCAGCGTTCACCTGGCGCCGCGTCGACCTCGGGCGGCATGCACCGGAACGGTGCAGCTGCATCACAGCGGCGACCAGGGAGGCCCACGAAGACGGACTCGAAGCAGAGTAAACTGAGCTTCGGATAAGCTGGCAGCCCTTTGTCACCTCCATGATACGCGATTGAAGGCTGTCGACGACTTTGAGCTTTGTCGGAAGTGGTCGGTAAAGAACCTGCCATGACGACCAGAGTCGCTTTCGGGGAAGACGAGAGATGCAAGCGAGGGAAGAGAGGACACGGTTGGCCGTCGTGAGAGATATCGGGCTGCGGGACGCCATGCCAATGCTTCCAGCAGAAGATGTCCGGAGGCCATGATGCAACCCCCTACCCTTCAAACGGATGCCGACTGGATCGCCTCCTCTCTGAGGCATGATGCCAGCATCCGGCCCACTGCTCGGCACAATTCAAACTCCTTCTTCGAAGCGGTGAGGCGATGGACGAATAGGGCCGGCACGCCTCTGTCGGCCCATGCGGTCTCTAGCATACGGTAGACAAGCAGGCAGGACTCTGTCCGATTTATCGTGCCAAAATGTCACACTGAACCGGCGCAAAACCTCGGGCAACCATAGCATCCGCATAGAAGCTCCCCAGAGAAGTGGAGTTGTGTCGGCCAAATAGAGTGTAGGGAAGCCAGAGAGAGAGGGAACGCTTCCTTACCATATCAGCTCACAGGCACTGCCGTATAACACTGCATCAGACATCCCGCAACTTAAGGCGAGGCTCGTTGGCGTGACCGTTTGATATCCCGAAGTGAACATTGTCGACTGATTGGCTGGGGCGGGTGTGGAACCTTGCTGCGTTGATACCTAACCTTCCACAGGTGCCGTCACAGCCCAAGCCCAAGCCGACGATCCAGAGCATGACGCACTGGTAAACGAGCCAAAAACCGTTCAGCCCCATTCAACAGATAGCAGTACCTTACCTTTTGCAGCAGTCTCCACAGTGAAGTCTGGTGTTGTGGCAACTTGAGGATACAGGCCAATGGCTGCTCTACCAGTCGGTTTCTTCGACTCCTATTTCCAAAAAGAGGGCCTTGTTTGTTCATCGAGAGTCCATGCGAGAGTCCATGCGACATCAAAGGGTCTATTATCATGTTTTGCTGCGATCGGACGGTTTCGTCAAGTTTGGACATCAGAGAGGTTGCAGCAACGGTCGACTGGAACTCTCCCTCCTATCCAATATAAGGTAGAGCCGGCAGGTTTCCAAAGAACTAGCAGTCTAGACATAGAATTTGCCATGGCCTGTCATTCTTTTTGTTATCTGTCTTCGGACAGGTGCTGTGACGTTCGTCCTCTTGGGGCAAGTACTATGTCTAGTGCTAGACAGCGATCACTGCCCTGCATCGGCCTATCGTCAATTTCTGGCAATCCCAAACCGTTCACCGAGCATGAGGCTGTGAACTTTGTGTATACCTTACCTACCTTAGCCAACGGCCGTGGCACATTCATACTGTTGCCTTGCGTCGGCATTGCACCGACCAGATGAACCACGCCAAACCAGCAGCTCATTTTTGACACACCCCGAGACAGTTGTCACCATCTGAACAGCCAGAGCGAGCTGGCTAAACAGACGAGTCTGCCATTCGTAAATGCAGATAGAGCTTGGACCTACCCTAAACTTAGGTGCCGAAGGTTACGGATATTTATGCTCCGTTTCTTTTGGGCGACCGAGCCACGGCGTCCAGTACGCGCAGCCTTGAGTCTGCATCTGTCAGACAAGCCCTGTGGAAATATCCCTGGACCTTTTGTTGTAACCAGCCAACCACCGGCTGTGAATTGTGCCCTTAGCTCAGATGCCCAACAGGCAAAGCGACACGCAGCACACACACACACATACACACATACACACACAGCGCTTTCCTGCCCACCAATTCCGACTGCAGTCCCTTGCTGCTCGTCCAGCCCCAGCCACTCTCGTCGCTCAGCGGACTCACACCAGGGGCAGCCATTCCTGCACTTCCATTGCTCGCCGGGCCAGACCCACCTGCCTGACCAGTTGTTTGGAAGAGAAAACGCCAGCAGACAGCCTATTCCTGGCCCTCAGCAGGTGCCCTCCCCAGCGGCCCCCCCCCTCCCCCTCCTTGTTGGACAGTTGTTGGACAGCACCTCAGCCCAGAAACAATCCTTTTCTTCCTCCGCACCCGCCCACTCTTACGTTTATCCCGTTCCTCCCACCCTTTCTTTCCAACCTCATCATCTTCCCCCATCCAACATTTTTCCTGCTGCCATTTCCGGGAACCTTGTTTCTCCTTTTATACATTTCCTCCCGCGCATAGCCCTTCCATCATCATTTGGTGCTGACTGTTTGTATTCTTCGCGCGTCGCACACCATGGCTGGCAGACATCAGAGAACAAACGCGCCGCCACCCACGGCGTCGGCGGGGTCTGCTCGCCAAAACGAGTACTTCGTCCCGCGCGACGGCATCGACCGAGAAGTCATAACCGCAGACATATGTCGCTATCTCGGCAACGATGCCCTCGTGCGGCCTGGCACATACGAGGTTCGTCCTCCCTTGGGCACTTCACTCCGGCCCATTAGCGCATCTGTCGCTCACTCACACTCGTGCCAGCACCCCGACGGACGAGTCACCCAGGGCTACTACATCACGGCCTATCGTAACCTAACATCAGTGAGTCCCGAGTCCCACATCGGTGTCGAGCCCTCGGCCCCCCCCCCCCCCCCCAAGAGCCTCTTTCTCTCTTGTCTTCGACCGTGAGTGCCTAATTGACACCGTCACCTCTGCAGGCCATGATACAAGATCTGAAGGCCGACTCTGCCCGATGGGACGCGGAGCGGCGAGCGGCAAGTCGGGGTCAACCCGGCGCCGCTGGAGGTACAATGCTCTCGAGCCAGCCAAACGCCAAGTTTGTGAGAAGCTCTAACTCTCCGACAGCTCCGTCCAGAGGTAACGATGGCTATCGCAATTCGGAGACTCATTACCAGCGCCAGCACTACGGACCTACTTCCGCGGATCCGGCCTACGGGGATGCCATGGCTGTAGACCCCCCCTCGTATAACCCACCTCCCATGCGGTACCCCGGCACTGGCAACTCTGGATACAACGGCGTCAACTCTGCTTATGCTGCCCAACAGCAGCGATATGAGGCCCAGCAGAATGCTTACAACTCCACAGCTGCCGTCCAGTATGGTGCGCCCGCCCAACAGTCATACTCACCTGCTCCTCAGGCTCCTGATATGTATGCCACTGGAATGCCTGCTGGTGCCGCCGGGATGGTCCCGCAGCCGGCTTTCGGACAGCCGCCCAATGTCCCAGACTCGCAGTATGTCAGGGGCGCGGCCTACCAGAACTCCATGAATCCCATGGTCACCACTTCTGTGGCTAGCAGGAGTATGTATCCCACGGCTGCACCGGTCTATGCTGCCCAGGCGGACTATGGCTACTCCCAGCCAGTTGGAGTCTCCGGAGCTGCCACAGGATATGCTCAACCTATTGACGCCCGTTATGGTCGTGGTTCGTCTTCACAACAGCCTGCCACCATCCCAGCTCCGTCTGATTATTTAGCGTCTTCTGCAGGAAACCAAGCACAAACAGGGTACAGTACCGTCCTCCCCGACTCCCAGTACAGCGAGACCCAGCCCCAAATCCAAACTCAAAATCCAGCCCAAGTCCCCTCACGCAACTCCGTTCCTCCGGCTCCCAGTTCTCAGGCTCAGATTTCAAGCAGTGGACAAACTACGTCGTCGACGTCGACTGGCCGGCGTGACCGTGACCGTGACCGTGACCAAGACCGGCACCGCCGTGAGGACAGAGACCGGGACACCGACAGACATGCAGCAGAAAGACACGCTCGCCGCCACGGAGGCCGTTAAGCACGCCTGCGTCGCCCCTCGCTGCCACCGCCGGTTTCTGTTTGTGAGTGCGTTCTTCGTCATGATTTGTTGATTACACTGGATCCGGCGGTTCCCAAGCGTCACGAGGGATTTGGCTTCGGCGCCCCCTTGTCTCCTTTTCTTTATGATACCACTTCTCCGGAATAGACCATTTTCAGAGATCGGGCCGTGAGCTTTGCAGGAGCTGAGGATGGATCTCCACTGGATACCACTGGACTTTCCGGAACCGTGATTATTTTCGAGTGCTCCCTGGATTTTCTTGAGCTCATCTGTTCCTGAGGGTTGGACATCGCGGAAATCCAACCTGCCGCTGTTGGAAGCCATTTCTGTTAGGCATACCTGTTCAGCGCAGCCGCCGCCCTCTGGATGCCTTTCCCATGTCCAAGGAGGATGACCGGGTCTAACAAGCATTTGCTGTGCTGCTTGACGTTTTATCCGGAAGACAATCTTCTCCAGATCGCTCCCGGCGCTGATACTCTGCGAACCTGGAATTCTCGGAATTGGAAACATCCCGGATCAGGACGCGATAATGCGCCGTGTATTCTGCAGCCGAGATTCTTTTGGCTTCGCCCTTGCGGGACGGAGCTTGCCCCGTCTGGATGTCTGCCCCCTTCTCGGAAGCCGCTCAGCCGAGCGATAGCTTTTTCTCGTCTACAAAGTTCGTTTCGCAGCCAGAAACTCGCGCTACCTGAGCAAGGACCCGGATGGCATCGGCAACATCCGGTCAGCAGGGTGAGTCTTATTTTTATGCGTCTACAGCCTTGCACCTGAGGCTTTCCTCACGAGCCTCTTCGATCCGGCGCCGCGTGTCGCAACCTCGAGTTCCATGAGCAAGTGAGCCCATCAGTCTAACTCAATGGCAAGCGCGGAGCCTCCCATCTTGATCTCTGCGGAAACAGACCGTGGAACGTTTGCTTCTGGATATCTACCTGGATTCTACTGCGGCCAATCTACACTCTGCACACGTTCGGTGCTTTTCCCGGCTTGGAGGTCCACAAAGTCATTCCACAGGGTTCCGCCCATACTAGGCTCTAAACACCCGGATCATATCTATGGCATCATTTGGATCCATATGAAGTTGAGATGGCTGGTCGCCAGCAATCTACCTGGTGAGACTCTTATCCGCGGGAAGACACCTTGTCCAAATGATGGAGATCTGGCGATACGCCATTTCATCACGGACTGTGGCTCATTTGACCCGTGCTTTGTCACTATCATGCTCGGTCACAGCGGTCAGATGCTGCGTCGCCGTGGTGATCTGTCACAGTTGACGCTGGACAACAACACGCCAAATATCAGTGACCTCGAGATCATCCCGGAGTTGAGCACTGGCCATCGCCTGCCTTCAGACGCCCGGTCGGCTCTGTTCGTCTTCTTCTTTTACTGGTCTCTGAAAGCCCTATGGATGTTGGTTGCCATCTGTACTCCGGGAACAGGATTTCTTAAGGACTGCCTCGTGGACTCCGGGACTGGACTCATGGAATGGAAATGGACCACAAACCCGGGCTTGGATCAAGCACATCTGGCGCCGTTTTCAGGACTTGCATTGTTAGTGTTTTCACGAAGTCTCTATCTTGTCTCGTGTCTTGTGTGGCTTTCTCGACATCGGAGTGGTAGACGTTGGGTTGAAGACTGACAACAGCCCTCTCTTTCCAGGCTTGACGCATATTCGGCGTTCTGTGGTCACTCTCCGAGACTATGACGGTTTGGATTCATTGGGCCGGGTTCATGACTTTTCCGTGGACGTTTTACCTCTCAAATGAAGGTTCGGGCTCCGATATCCTTCCTAGTTACCAAGGCGTCGCGTGGAAAGCAGACAGCAGGAGGGGTCTGCCTACCGACATGTGCATGTATTTGGTTCCTTCGGCAACTGGTTTGGTGTGCCTTCGCTTGCATGGGATTTTTGCGATTTCTCTATTAATCTTGGCTATCTCTCCTATCTCTGGTGGGTGGAACTGGCGTCTACATTGTTTGTCTAATGGTTGGAGGGGAATCATATCTGAGTATGGGAGTCGGAGTTTGGATGCGCGCGTCGGCTCTGGGGATTTTCGCGTGATTTGATAAAAGGGTCTATCTATCTATGTCATGAAATGCGATGAGTGCTTCTGATAACATCATGCTCCATTGATGGACCCGGGCTTAGGCCTCCCGCCTCTGTATTCTCTCCCTCTCCAACTCGGTAATCCCGGCGATGAACTTTCGTGGCAGTTCTAGCAACTCCCGTCCAGTTCCTTCTTCCTCCAGTACAATGTCCGACGCATGCAGATAGCTAATGACGAAGGCCTTCCAGATCCGCCTCTCGACGGTGGACTTTCGAAGAGGCTTTGGAACATAGGGGTCGTTTAACTTTACAGCTTCGACAGCCATCGCCACGCCCGCATCATCGAGCGTAATCGTCTGTACTTGGTTAAAGTCCAGGAGCCACATCTCGGTCGTCCGGGTGAAGAAGTCCTCGTTGACACATGAGGGAGGACCGGTATATGTCGGTTCCTGGAGCGCCATGATTTCATCCACCGGGAGGCCGACAGGTGTCTTCTTGGCGGAGCTTCCCAGCACGAATTCCACATCTCGTCCGTCCGTTTTTGCCGCCCAGTGCATCAATGCGAAGGAAGTGCCCATCCTACGAGCAAGTGCCTCCACGTCCAAGCCTAGGTCGACCATGTGATTCAAGTGTAGCTTGAAGTTTCGAAGGGAAAAGAACATGCCGCCTGTCTTGCCCTGCATCGATCCGAGGTACAGCCTGACAAGGCAGTCTTTGTTGGCTCTGTCTGCGAGGGCATTCTGCCTGTTTCTCGGCGAGCAGTACTTCTCGATCAGAGAAATACGCGTTCCATGCGGGAGGGGGAGGATGCGTTCGCTAACGAGCGCGGCGGTAGGGAAGTTGACGAGCTGTTCTGCTGCTTGCACGAGATTGGGGTAACTGTCAAAGTAGGATGTCGTTTCCGGCGGGACGAAGAAGTAGCATGCCGGGACGCGAACCTCGTCGATGACGTAGCGGGCGAACTTCGAGGCAATATTCGCATGCATTGTATAGTCGTTCCAGAGCGCTTTGCTGTCCCCCTTCGCCAGCTTGATGACCAGCGACTGCCCGTCCTGGGCAAACACAGCCCCGCATGCCCCTGCTCCAATCTTTGTGAAAGCCTTGACTCCCTGTTCTTGAGCCTGAGTGTGCCGTTGAGCGGCCGAGGAGGTAGTCGACACTACGCTGTGAAGCGATAGCATGCGGTGTAGGTCTTGGTTGACGCTGAGAACATCCGAGGGTGGCGATATGTCTGAGCGAGAATCCGAGGTCGTAGCCGTATCTGCCAGAGCATGGTCTGTGTCGGGAAGTGAGGATGCATCCAGAATGCTGAACAGACGTAAATTCAGCTCGAGGTCACTATCCAGCTCTGAGGGAGCTGGGTGGGCTATCTCCTCTGAGCTCGTGAAGAGGCGGCGGCGATTGCGAGTAGCCATCGCGTTCGTTGGTGTTTTGATGTCGTTTGTTGTGTGGGAGGATTTTCCCAAGGGAACAGAGAAGATGTGGTGTACATGACTGCGGTTATAGTTGGCGAAGGCGCAGGAAGCGACGGTAGTTGAGGAGGAAGGGAAGGTTTGACGCTGCAGATGAACTTTAGCAAGAAAGTCAATCAGTTCGGATGGACCCGAGCTTTCGGTACGTACCTAAACAAAAAGGCATCCAAGTACGGGCGTGTACAGGTACTTCGCCCCAGGTTGCCCACTGCTGGCAAAGTTCGTTACAAGGAGTCGAAGCCCTCGCTCTCCAGGGACCCTTCTGCCCCTGTGCCTTGTTGCCATAAAATCCAGTGCCTGCCCCGCCATTCACAAGGCCCCAAATTTTTTAGGTCGCCTTTTTCTGCCCGGTGCTCGAGGTCCCCCTCGACAAGTTCCAATCTCCCAAGGAAAAGCACACAGTCCTTCTCGACGCAGAGCAGACCGCAAGATGGATGCCGCAACCATTCGAAGCTGCATCGTCGCGACGCTCGACGCCGACGCCGACGTCCGACGCCGTGCTGAGCTGCAACTCAAGCAGGTATGTCAAGCTTCTATTATCTGTCCCCCGCCAACAACAACGACAACGACAACAACGACAACGACAACAAAAACAACCACACCAGCGGCGACGGCCTGTCACCGCCCGTATTTCTGGCAGCCAGGCCGAGGATCAACAACCGCTTC
This sequence comes from Coniochaeta hoffmannii, assembly GCA_030052785.1. Taxonomy (NCBI): domain Eukaryota; kingdom Fungi; phylum Ascomycota; class Sordariomycetes; order Coniochaetales; family Coniochaetaceae; genus Coniochaeta; species Coniochaeta hoffmannii. Next base: position 210,860 of record JANBVN010000030.1, read on the forward strand.
CTCGGGCCTTGCCTTCCCAACGCACCACCGGCTGGCCTCGAGAGGGAATATACTGCTGACGTACTTCATTGCCAGGCCGAGGAGCATCCGGGCTTCACTGATGTCCTCGCCGATATACTCCAGGGCGAGCAAGATGTGAACCTCCAGTTGGCCTGTACGCACATAACCCAACCCAACCCTTCCAGCCTCATCAACTCGTCCCCCTCCCCCAGCTAACCAAACCCACGCCCGCAGCGGTCATTTATCTCAAGAACCGTGTCAACCGAGCGTGGTCGATATCCGACCAGTTCCCCACAGAGACTCGCATCGCCGAGGAGGAGAAAGCACGTCTACGAGAACGGCTCTTGCCGATCCTGGCCGCTTCACAGCCCCGGGTCCGCCACCAGCTTATCCCTATAATACAGAGAATCCTGGGGTACGACTTCCCAGAACGATGGTCTAGCTTCCTGGACTTCACCGTCCAGCTCCTCAACACCAACGATCCCTCTTCGGTCCTAGCCGGCCTCCAGTGTCTTCTGGCCATCTGCAGGACATATCGTTTCAAGGCCAACGATGGCGACAACCGAGCCTACTTCGACAAGATCATCGAGGCCAGCTTCCCGAGGCTGCTCACCGTGTGCAACGAGCTGGTGACCCAGGAGAGTGACGAGGCTGGTGAGATGCTGCACATCGCCCTGAAGGCATACAAACACGCGACATGGGTGGGTTCCCAATCCCAGTAACCCCGGTTGTTTGCAGGTGGACGAGTCTAACGTCTCGCAGCTCGAGCTCTCCGACTTCCTCCGCGAACGGCCGAACAGTATCGGTTGGTGTACCATCTTTCTGCAGACTGTCGACAAACCGATCCCTGCGAGTGCCATGCAAGAAGAGTTCCCCGACCGGGAGAGGCATCACTGGTGGAAGGCAAAGAAGTGGGCTTACTTCAACCTGAACAGGCTCTATATCAGGTATGTGGTCCGGGGCTGCGCAAAGGGGAACCCCCTACGGCAAGACGGGCTTGCCAGGCGCGGTGTCACCAAATTGCTGACCTGCTGTGCAGACATGGCAACCCTCAAGCTATCGACAAGGCCAACATCGCCCAGACACAATTTGCCACCGAGTTCTCAGCGCAGATCGCACCCGAGATCCTGCAGCACTATCTCGCGCAGATTGAGAAGTGGGTTGCCAAGACTGTCTGGCTCAGCCGGCCCTGCCTCTCCTACACCATTGTCTTCTTGGACGAGTGCATCCGGCCCAAGGAGATGTGGGCACACCTGAAGCCTCACTTGGGCAACCTTGTGACGCACTTCATCTTCCCGGTCCTCTGCTTGTCCGAGTCGGACATTGAGAATTTCGAGGATCAACCCGAGGAGTACCTGCACCGGAAACTCAACTTCTTCGAGGAGGTCTCGGCTCCTGACGTGTCTGCCACTAACTTCCTGGTTACCCTCACCAAGGCCCGGAGGAAGCAGACTTTCGAGATTTTAAAGTTCATCAACGAGGTGGTCAACCAGTACGAACAGGCACCCGCGGACAAGAAGGATCACATTGCGAAGGAAGGCGCTCTCCGCATGATAGGCACTCTGGCACCCGTCATCCTGGGCAAGAAGTCGCCGATCGCGGACCAGGTCGAGTATTTCCTCGTCCGTTATGTGTTCCCCGACTTCAAGAATGAGCAGGGCTTCCTCCGGGCGCGTGCTTGCGACACCATCGAGAAGTTTGAGCAGCTGGATTTCAAGGACCCGAACAACCTCATCACCATCTACCGCAACATCTTGGATTGTATGGCGGATCCAGCACTGCCTGTCCGTGTCACGGCTGCCCTCGCTCTGCAGCCGCTCATCCGGCACGATTCCATCCGGACAAGCATGCAGGCTAGCATCCCGACCATCATGCAGCAGCTCCTGAAGCTGGCCAACGAGTGCGATATCGACGCGCTTGCGAACGTGATGGAGGACTTTGTCGAGGTTTTCGCCACGGAGCTGACGCCGTTCGCGGTGGCGCTTAGCGAGCAGCTCCGGGACACGTATCTCCGCATAGTTAGGGAGCTGGTCGAGAAGAACCAGGAGCGGGATGAAGACGACTACGGTGACTACCTGGACGACAAGAGCATCACAGCCCTGGGCGTTCTTCAGACGATCGGCACTCTCATCCTCACCCTCGAGAGCACACCTGACGTGCTCCTCCACATCGAGTCCGTCTTGATGCCCGTCATTCAGGTCACGCTTGAGAACAAGCTCTACGACCTGTATAACGAGGTGTTCGAGATCATCGACAGCTGCACTTTCGCGGCTAAAGCCATCTCGCCCACCATGTGGCAGGCTTTCGAGCTCATCCACGCCACCTTCAAGTCGGGCGCAGAGCTCTATCTTGAGGATATGCTTCCGGCGCTCGACAACTTTGTCAACTTTGGTGTGCCGCAGCTGCTCCAGAAACCAGAGTACGTTGAGGCACTGTACGGCATGGTCTCGGACATGTTCACCGACTCCAAGGTGGGCGGCGTCGACAGGATCTGCGCGTGCAAGCTTGCAGAGGCCATGATGCTTAGCCTGCCTCGACACATCGACAACTGCGTGCACGGGTTCGTGACCATGGCCATGAGCGTGCTCGCCGGCCAGGAGGTCAAGATCAAGTCGTACAAGATCCACCTGATGGAGATGGTGATCAACGCCATCTACTACAACCCCGTCTTGGCGCTCCAGATCCTCGAGTCCAAGAACTGGACCAACAAGTTCTTCAGCCTCTGGTTCGGCAGTATGGATTCCTTCACCCGGGTCCACGACAAGAAGCTCTGCATCGTGGCGATTGTGGAGCTGCTCCAACTCCCCGCCGACCAGATACCAGCGAGTGTCAGCGTTGGCTGGCCTAGGTTACTGCAGGGCATCACTCAGCTGTTCAAGACTCTGCCTGCGGCAATGAAGAGCCGCGAGGAGGCCTTGAAGGATGACTTCACCCTCCAGGACACCAACTACGGGTATGATGACGAGGATGATGACTGGGGCGAAGACGAAGCAACCTGGAACGCCGAGGATGAGACCGAGGGCGAGGAGCCGAAAGACGTCAAGGACGAGAGCACCGCCTATCTGGAGTTCCTGAACGAGGAGGTAAGTTTATCCCCTATGCCGCCGCCCCTGCTGTCGCGGGTGCTGACTCTTTTCGCGCGCAGGCACAGAAATTCAGTGGCGATCAACAGCTCGATCTCTCTGACGACGAGCTCGGAGAGGATTCCGTGCTCCTCGAGTCTCCGCTAGACAAACTGGAGCCTTATCAGATCTTCCGCTCTGCTCTAATGAGTGCGTAACTTCCCCCCTTCTCTGTGAGAATCGGTACCAGTGAGGTCTGACCGGAGGCTAACGTGTGTCCATAGAAATCCAACAAGAGCAACCCCAGTTTTACGCCAGCCTGGCGTCGCACCTGTCCGCCGAGGAGCAGAGCATCATCCAGAACGTCTACCAGTCGGCAGAAGCTGCCCTGGTTATGGCCCAGCAACAGCAAGCTGCCGCCGCCGCCGCCGCCGCGGGCGGTGCCATCAACGGTTCTACTAGCTAGATGCTGAAGGTGAACCTTGGGATGGCGGGGACCCGTCAAATCACAAAACGCATGTTAGCAAAGTTCAGGTGTGCCAAGGCTCTGCACAGAGACCAAGTCTGCAGTGGAGCCCACCGGTATCGCGATGAAACCGATGGTTGGCTCTAGATTCTGGTCCCGTCGTCAATATTGGTCTAGGGGGTTGAGTAAACGCTTTGCGTGCTATCGACTTGTTGGAACACCGTATCCGACGATGTCCGGGGACTGATTCTCGGGGCGCGGAAGAGAATCGAGGGCAGGATTGCTGCCGGGCCGCGAACGATACAAGTGTATCTCCGTAGGTCACGCGGCGGAAAAGCTTGCGCTACCACACGGAAAACCCCTGCAGTGCTATAGGAAGTGGATGGACATGGGGGCAGGAACGCGAGCATGTGTCTAGCAAGTATGGATTGGAGGCAGGGTCGCTGTGCACGAGAGAAAGCATGCAAATGCATATTACTACCCCGATTAACATTATTCCCCCTTGCTCTATCGTTTATTCCCCATGGGACCTGGAAAGGTGTCTTGTATGTGCTTTTATAGCTAGTTTCCAAGGGCAAAAAAGTCATTGAGCCCACACCGTGGTCTGCCCCGGTGTGCAAACGATATCTTCCCCGGTCTACAGTTGCAGCCCACCTTTACGAAGCCACAGGGGCCGTGCCGGACGGTGAGCGATATCCAACGACGACATCTCAAGATCGAGCGGCAAATGATGAGGCAAACAAATAGCCTCTGGGCTATGCTATCGTGCTTATGGCTGAAGAGGATATGCACAGAAAGACGATCCAAGTCTACATGGGTCTACACGACCAGAATCCTCTTACAGGCTGTGACCGGTGATCCCATTGAAGTTGGATTCATGCCCTCGTGGTTCACCCGACCTGTAAGCGTCCGAGACCAATGTCGGCTTGTGCATGCTATGTACACGATGTCTACCGAACTCGACCACAACTCCTCAACCTATGTATGAGCAGTCTACCTACTCTTGCCCAAAGCAGGGGACAGTACACGTGCGTTGGAAGAAAGAGAGCAAGTGCCAGTGTGAGCGCACCAAGCAAGGAAATGGGCCACGGAGTATCTGCGGTTTGTTCTGTGCGCCTCGTATAAAAAGTATGCAGGTGGCCTGTCACATCGCAGGCGTGCGATTAGAAATGTGCTAAGGTAGAAGGCCAAGACAAGTGAAAGTGACAGAGTGTGGCGGACATGATGACTGGATGCCCTTGCCATGTAAGCTAGTTTCGCTGCCATGAGGTTTGCCCTCCCCCCTGAACGCCACCGAGATATGCTTCCAATTTCCACTCCCGACGGCATGGCGGGCTATGCTGCCGTTACAACAACAGAATTGGTATGAGAGCTAGACAGAAAAGAAACGGATAACGTGCTCTGAATCAGGCAATTGCAACGCTATCATGGCGGTCCCGGACGAGGCCGGAGTTGTTTAAAACGCGTGGTTTCGATCAGGTGACGCGACGAGGACTTTAGTAGCCTGCGCTGCCCGGCATTTTCCCGAGCGAGTTCATTTTGCCGAGGGAGTTGTGCTCCTTTGGCGGGAGGTGGTTGTGGCAGAAGATCTTCCTCTGCCCACGGACCGTATTTATCTTCTTGGACGCGTCAATCGCCAGGCTGGGATCGTCATACGATTCCGGCTGGCAGCACTCCACGTTCTTCATCCAGCGGTTGCTGGCGACTTCGGCAATGGATATGCGCTTCGACGGATCAGGATTCAGCATCTGGAGGAGGACCCTCCGGAGAGCTGGTGGCTTGACGTAGCTGTCGAAGGCCAGGACGTGCGGATAGTCCATGTCAGTGATTTCCCGGTCGGGGCCGCTGTTCTTGGCTCCCCACTTCTCCCATCCCCTGACGAGAGCGTTGTAGTTGGTGTTGTTGGCCGACACCTGGGCACGGCTCCAGATGGCGCCGCCGAAGATGAGGTGGAGCATGACGATGGCCGAGCTCCAGACATCCAAGGCCCGAGGGTCGTAAGGTCCCGACTTTGCCAGAACCTCGGGAGCGATATAGGGCTCGCTGCCGCAGATGCCAGGGGCACACAGGCGGATGTCGCCCATGTTGACGCCGCACTGGCCTCCAGCTTCCCTCAGGCCAGGGTGGATGCCGCAGAACACCTCCGACACGCCAAAGTCGGTGATCTTGAGCTTGCTGTCACTCGTAATCAACAGGTTCTCGAGCTTGATGTCGCGGTGAGCAATGCCGTTGTTGTGGAGGTAGTTGATACCCTGAACCAACTGCTTGAAGAGACACAGACGGTCAGCCTCCCGGTCCTCCCTGTTCAGATACTTCTTGCTGATCAGGCCGAAGAGGTCACCCTCGGCGCAGTATTCCATGACATGGTTCCATCGGCCATGGTCCGTGCAGAGGCGTACAGTCTCGATGATGTTCGGGTGGTGCAGGCTCTTGGCGAGCGTGTACTCGGACTTGACCTTTTTCTCATACTCCTCGTGCGTTTCGCGCGTCGACTTGCCCCGGAACTCCTTCACGGCATACAGCTCTCCAGGACATCCCTTCCGGACCATGAGGGTAACCTTTGAGGTAGCGCCCTTTCCCAGGTGCTTTCCGTGGCGACCAAGGAATTTGTGGTGGTACTCGAACTCGGTAAGAAGCTCGGCAACGTCGACTTGCAGATCATCCGGCAGACTCAGGCTCATACGCCGGGCCTTCGCACCGGTACCAGTCTCAGCCGGCAAGGGCCATATAGACCGGTCAGCGTGTAATGGATGGTTCGGGTCCGCAGGGGCCTCGGGAGAGTGGCGCGGCCGTTTAGACATGTCAAAGCTCGATGCGCGTCGGCGCACCGGGCGGGGATTTGCCGGGCCTGAGCGGCCGCCATTGGACTGGTTGTTGCCGTGCACCACAAAGTTGATAGCCCGGGAGCGTAGATTCAAGCCAGTCGAGGCGCGAGACTTCTTCTTGAGGAACTCGTCTGGACTGGGCACCGTAGGCATCGAGGCCTGCTCTCGCGTCTTGGTCGACGCCATCTCGAGGGGAGGCGAGCTGGGCGACGGCGGGCTGTTTGAGCGCGTTGTGGCCGAGCTCCGATTCATCGACCACCGGCGGGTAGGCGGGTTTCGGTGAGGTCCGTCGGCGAGGTTCGTTTCTGATGCGCCGCTCCTGTCACCGCCGTCTGTGGAGCTAGGTGCAGATTTGTCCGTCTGTGAGATTGAATTTGAGTTTGTCCGGCGGAAGAAGCTCGACATGGTGCGCTTAAAACTAGAAGTTGAGCCACGCGTGGGCCGTCTCTGCAGGGCAGACCCGGGTTCAGCGTCAGTCGTGGTAGGTGTCGACAGCGGTTTCGAGATCTCGTTGTTGCCGCCCGGAGTCCTTGGAGGAACGGGGACGCTGACAGAGGAGGTGTTGAGCGTCAGAGGAGGTTTCGGCGCTGTCAGGTTGCTGGCGGCGTGACGGAGGGTAGAGAAGCCGGCAGCGTGCTGCAGTGAGTCGGGATTCGGGTCAGAGGAGGCGATGTCGTGGGTCTGGAGGGTGTTGAAGTCTTGGGATTGACGGCCGCTGACAGGAGTGACAGGCTCGTTGGGATGGTCACTCTCGGTCTCTTCGTCGCATTCTTCTGGGATCGGACTGCTGAGCTCTGTAGGGAATTGGCGGGGCGATGACGAAATGCTGGAATCGCCCTCCGAGGTCAAAGGTGGGTGCGGATTGGAATTAGGGCCTCTGGAGGGGTCTGTAGGCGGGAATAACGTTGAGTTGGATGCTTGCTTGATAATCAAAGGAGTGCGGGCAGAAGAAGGGGGAAGAGAAGATGGATGCTCAGAAACACCGGGGCGAGGGGGAATAATAGCATGACGGTCGTGGCTAAGGTTAAAGAGGGTGAAAATACCTAATGATGAGGGTTGCGTAGCTGCTGCAGCTAACACGGACGAAACTGCCATGGTTCGCGAGGTTGGATGGCGCAAGCGCCGAGTGGTGGCCGGCAAGCGGGCTTGAGCGAACAGGTGAGGAGGGGACCCTTTACGTCAGGCACTCCAATGGAGACAGCCGGTTCCCAGCCAACAAGCAGAGACCGAGAGGCCCACGAGGCGCAAAACTTGGTATCCAAACGCACCTACACTGTATCTCAAAGACACACGAGTGAGAGTGGTTTTGTTGGATTGGCGGGATTTTGAAGCCTACCACACCACTCAACACCTGACTTTGTCACTTGCACACAGACACACACACACTCTCTCTCTCTCTTCTCCCTCAATGGCAGGAGAACTCGCCTTTGGAATCAGTGTTTAGCTGATTGCCTCAGGACGACCGTGACGAAAAGCTGCAGCGAGCAAACACACACCTTCTTCTTTCTTGGTAGTGAGTTCAGGTGAACTAGAACGGGCTCTCGGTGGAAGTGGTCCAATGGGGGGGGGGGGGTGGGTTCTTGTAGTCCCGAGTCTTGCGTCGTTACTCTGAGAGATCTGACACTTTTGACACCCCTTCGTGATGATGTTCTGCCAAGACCGACTTGCGAGGTTGTGTAGCCCTGCCCAGCAGGAGATGGCGGCTTGTCCGAATGACAGAAACGGCCTCGATCTGCGCCAGGAAATTGCAGACCAGACCGACAACCAAGAGGAGACTGAGGAGAAAGGTGTTCTATCTCCAGAATCGATCAACAAAAAGAGTATATGGTAGATAATTCCCCAGGGGCGGCGGATGGTGTGTATTATAATTGCATGGCGGCGAGGGGTCCCCCTCGAGGTCCTAAGGTAGCTGTCGTTTCGAATGTCCGTCTCTCCTCGTCAAGGACGGCAGTCCACGTCGTTTCCCAGGGCTGCTTCTGGATTCCAGTTCTCCTGGGGACAGCGAAAGTGCCAATCGAGAAGACTAAATTCTTCAACAACAAGAGATCAAAAGCCTCAAGCACGAGGGGAGGGGGCCAACAAGTGCGCCCCAGATCGGAGGGTCCTGGGTATTTCATTCGCTGGTGGGGGCACCTTGAATCGAGTTGTGCAACCGTCAAGTGCTTGGGTGCATTGGAGCGGGGCAACCCTTGGACTCGTGAAGAAGGGGTCTCCACCGGTGTGTCCTTTGAAAGTGGAGTGGCTTTATCTTTGTCGCTTTTGACGACTCGGGCCTTTCTCACCTCTCGACGCGGGTGGAAATACACTACAATTGTCGAGAACTCGAGAATACTATGTCTCTGTTGTGTGAAAGACAGCGGTCTTGCCTTGTCTTCAACGGCGTCTGCTGGGCTAGTTCGAGTCGTCTGCCTTCACGCTCAAAGGATAGACTCCTAAATCGAGAACAGGAGTCAAAAGCTTGTTGTTCCCTTCCTCTCACCACAGGATAAGTGTACCGACAATCACATTGTCGAGCTCTGATTTGATGGGCAAGTCACTGGTTGTACGAATTGTACTGTGTACAGACGTACAATCTGCGTAACAAGACCGGGAGTCTTGGGGCTCGGCGAAAGAGCCTACATTTGCCGGCTGATGAGGCGAGCCGTAGACTGGAGTGCGAAGGTACCACAAGTGGATTTGGTGAGTGATTTTCGGACTCGATCAGCTGCACTGCACCTGCTGTTGCTGTTGCTGGACCACGGGAAAGGACTTGGATGTACGACTGTCCTGAAGTAGTGTAAGGTACCTAGTGCCCCTTGGGATGACTTATGCACAGTAGGGACGGCAAGTATGTAACAGCCAAACTTCCTGTAAAAGTCCCTTGTTGCTTATCTATCTGCTCTCTCATCTCAAGTGCCCTGTCCTTGATAAATGCCGGTGCCGTACGACTTTACCTTGCCCAAACACGGCTAACCTATTTCACTACCTCCAGACATGTTGTTCAACGATCAAAAGGACACAAGAATGATGCAACAATTCCTCCATCAAGAGGTGCTACTGCCCTGGTGCTCCTATCTGTTGAGGCGGCAATGACGGGGAGCGCAGCAGCATGGATGAAGCGACGGGAGGGAGTGTTCGTCGATGTTGATCGTGTGGGGAAAACCCTTCACCCCCACTACTTTGCCTTTTAGTTTAGGGATGCACACCGATGACGCAGTTACACGACGGCACGGTAGGTCGGCGCCGCGACTCGGAAAGCTGAATGGCCGATCCCAGCACGTACCCCAGGTACCCTACATACAGTCTGACAATGCTGACAGGTTTTGCGGTGTATCGATAGGGCTGTGGCCTCGTCGCCCGCCAGTGCTTGAGAGAAGACAAAACTTGAGACATGTTTCATCTCTTGTATCGAAATAGCCGACTGGCAGGCAAAGTTCAAGTGCATTACCTGGTGTACCTGGAACCAAGCACTGTAGGGGACAGAATCGCTGTTCACCAAGCCTGCAAATTGACACGTGAGTTACCTGGTATGCAAAAGCCTTCGCTCCTCGGACAAATGATTTCAAGGCCGGTGTCACGTACGTACTCAGTACATACCTGACATTATCAATCGACCAACGAGAATGACTATTCTGTGCCGAGAACACCGCCCTTGACGAATCAGGTTGCAGATATTCACCAGCTAAAAGCTAGTCTCTGTTGGCGATTGGAGCGCTATTATTGTCGCTGACCGACCTTGGAAAAAGAGCTGATCTCACCAACTTTCTCCGGTCTCTGATCCTCCAACGGAGTCTACCAAACCTAAACCGTCGCCGTTGACTCGGCGGTAAGAAAGTAAAGGAACGAGTTTGCGTCATGTCCACCGCAGGACCTTGGGTTTTGACTGCGAAGCGTCGACGCCCGTGTCATGATACAGGTGTGCGTACAGTAGTGTACACCACAGGATGTACTCCGCTGCCGAAAGAAGCGCCAAGAAGGCGAAATTGCCCATCAACTTATCGTATCTAACAGCACTACTCGCGCGCTACTGTTGTAGACTAGCATAGTGCTATCGTCGATATCTGTTCCTGACCGTGTACACTTAGAATCTGCCAGTGGACGGATGCCAAGCGCCCAAGCTGCTGGGCAGCTCGGAGCACGAGGTGGCAGCTTGACAGCAAGTAATAAGCGAGACTCTTCTCCCTTCGCCCGTGCAAGAAAGACCGACACCGACAACAAGAGTGGCACCTTGCGGCCTGCTGTACCTTGAATGATTGGATCACGATCCCTTCTGTCCGTTGTGTCGCTCCTCGCTTGTTGCAGAGAATCCATCGACAAATGTGCGCTGCACTATCGCAGAGGCGCTCGCTGGAACTGTACGTACACAGTAACACAGTACAGATACTCTGGGAAACACCTGATGGCTGACGGGAGAGTTGAAATGGCAAGCCGAAGTGAAGCCTCCCGACCCCGACCGCCCAATGTCATCTCATGGTTGTGATGAACTTGTGGCTGGCTTTCTCCCCCCCACGCTGCAGTCCGGGGTTCTTGCCCCCCAACATGCTGCATGTCTTTCTGCAACCGTCCGAATGCATCGAACATTGAAGTTGGGCACGGCTGGTGCCTCGTGAATTCCTGGGGCACCGAGCTGTTGACACACACCTCGTCAGTAAAAACAATGCGACGCCGTGCCCGTCCAGGCTCCTGCCCGTCCAGGCCCTCTCGCCAAACCTGAGTTCCTGTCGATTCCTCGATTGCACGCGTGATACATTGCCCCCCCGAGCAGTTCGTCCGTTGAGCCATAACGGCAGACTCATCTCACCCCAATGAGCTCGCCGCGTCTCCCAATTTGTTTGCCAAGGCGGTGTGTAGAACGCAGCGCGACCTGGGGCGTCTGCCGTGTTCACGATCGTCTGCCAGCCATACATTCATTCCCCTTGACATTACTGGCAATTTCGCCTGGTCAGGATTGCACAAACGGGCCTTGGCCCTGCGATCTCCCGGCTGGGCGCTGAGTGCCGGATGATGTCTCGACGCAGCTCCTGACGAGACATGATCTCTGTGTTCCTGAACAGCAAGCCACTCTGACGAGCCTTGGCTTGGAGTGTTCCGGTCTCGCCGGTCTCGCCTACTGGAAGGAATCTACCGAGACTCGGCTCAGTCGGCTGTGTCCTTTCCCCGCAGTGCTATTGACCTATCCGTCGGCGACAAATAGCATGCATAACTCACAACCGCAAAATCACCGGCTTCACGACTACCTTGCCTATGTCTCGAGGGCGACGATACGACACGGCTGGTTGGAGGTAGTGGCGCTCTTTCACCAATAGAGGAGCAATGTTCGGGCTGTACGGCGTCGGCCCCGGTCGGCCAGTCCCCACTGCCGAGCCGGCAGCGGACTTGTATTCTGGCGGAGACTTCCCGTTTCCGAGCGCCGCTGGCGTCGAATTGACTTTGCATTTCGCAAACTGGCGGTGTGAGACGCGAAATTGGATGTTACCGAGGGGCTACTATTGGAGACTCTGCTAAAATAAGCGGACCTACGAAGTGTTGTATAGGAGGGCTACAGGCTGCATCGCGGCTGGCAATCACGCACTTTTGTTAATTGGCTGCCCCTGGCTGTCGCGCCGCTGTTGCACTTCCTGCCCGCGTGGTCAACTTCTCTATTCGACCATGATCGGTACAGTCATGAGACACGACGCGTACAACGGTACCATAGCGCAAGCCCTCCAGTGTTTTCTATAATAGGAGCACTGGCAGGTGTTCCTGCCTCTCGTGTCGCGCTGTGTGATGCATCAGGGCCGGAACGGAATCCGACTCCGTACCGGGGGGTGAATGGAGCGGAGCGGAAACTGACAGCTGATCGTCAGCCTGCCGCCGCCCCAACAGTCGTTGTTGCGGTACAATGTTTCTACATCGGTACACAGCAGGCTCTTCGCCCCTTTTCAGGGCCAGAAAATGCTGGGAAACACCTCACATTCGCTGTCTTACCACGATGCTCCCCAGCTTGCGTTGTCTTCAGCGTTCCATGCCTTGATGCATCCTGCTCGCCAACTTCTCAGGTGCCCGCGATCGGCGTGTCTATTCTCCTCTCTGCGACTTTGTGCGACATGGCTGCGTCAATCTGCGACGCTTACTCTGTACCGCCGGCGGAGGACTGTCTCTAGTGATACAGTCACTCTCTTCTAAGTGTCGCTGTGTTTGGACATCCTTGAGCGGAGTAACTTCTCGAGACCTCAGCCGTCGCGTATCCTCTTTCCGGGGCAGTCATGTGCTATTATTCCCGTCATCAGATATCCTCAATCTTCTCTTTTTGTGACGTGTTTCAGTTGTCGGTTTTAGTGGACGGCCGGCGCCCGAGATGGGCTTGAGAGCCGGGCTAACTTAGCAGGACAGATTACTGCGATGGGCATAATAGCTCTTTGGGAAGCCGGAGGCTTGCCCTTGTTACCCAGTGCTCGCTCCTTCAGATCCCGCACCACGACCACCGAAAGTGTCGATTGGTGAGATCCTATCACCCAGGCAAGGACCGTGTTTCGGGTTTCGGGGCAGCCGAGATGGTGTGCGAGCCGCGAACAAGCACTTCGCATCTAAAGCCAGTGCTGCGCATCGCACGGCCGGTGTACTCACACCTTGGTCTTACTTCACAACCTCGGAGATGCACTTGTCAGCGCATTCGCCATCTCTACTAGGGCGGATTCCCCCGGAAAGGAAGTCTCAAAACGCCACGTCGATTCGTCTACCAAAATTATGCTTCGCAACTGGCTACTGAGGACAACATACGAATGATAATCCGGCATAACAAATCCTTTTGAAGCGAGCTTTAGGCTGAGCGAGGCCCTCCGTGAGTGTCACTGCCGTTCCTCTCATAACTATATACCCTCGCACTATTCTGGCCGGCATTTATTCTACCAAGGTTTTTCGGTGCGAGTGCAGTATACGAACACCGAACATTTCTGTCCCGTTGACAAGGAGCCAGCTTCGGCGAGGCAGCGGCAACTGGTACATGGGCAGACTTGTTCCGGCTCATGGATGGTTAAGCCAGCCAACCCCGGGGATCATGACCTTATCGAGACTCCAACCAAGAGGTCCCTACCTCTCGCGAGCCACTTCCTCTACATGGACTGCCTGTGTTAACAGTCCAGGACGCCCGATCACCAGCTCATGATCACCAGTACCTCGAATTCGCTCTCGGTGTTGCGCTCCCCGTGATCGTACTGGACTCGAAGCCCACCAGGACTTGTCGGCGGGTGTCTTTCGGCTGGCATGGTTCCCCAGGTTCTCATTGCCGCCATGATCCCTCGACACGGGCTTACTCTATAGTGGGTTGAAGGATGGACCAAAGTCTCAATATCTGTCCTGCCCTTTTCTCCCCCGATCGAGGAGTGACGTTCTGCGACTCTGGGTTCAAGCTCGAGCGGACTGCCTGGAACGAGGCAAACGATAGCCGTTCGCAGCCTCTATCATTGCTAGATCTCGCATAACATCTATCCTCTGTCTTTTTGTAACATCTTCGTGCTCGCTGTTCTATCAAGACGTCGGGGGACGTTTCTCCAAATACGCGTAACTAGCCATTAGCCATTCGGCGGCATCCCAATCACCATATTCGGTATTTTGCAAGGTTTCCTTTTGTTTGCACTCGTGCTGTTGTTTTTAGTTACGTGAACAGTGCGTCAGGCCCGCCGTAGAGTCTGTACAGTCCAAGAGAGCAAGGCCTCCTCGATTCGGTTCAACGATTACGTGGAATATCTAGCTTGCGGTATCCAGCTCGTGTAAAAGCCAGTCATCTGGCTTGAGCCGTTGTTTCCACTCCATGTGACGGCCGTGTGTGAGGAGCAAGCTAATGGCTACCCGCCGCCATAGGTCGGTCGTCCTCATGCAATACCCGTCTACCGCACACGATACTGGGACTTCCAACCAAGCTATGGCAGCCACCGCCTTGGCTCTATAGACGGTACTCAGCATTGCTTGTCCGTTCTTGTGCTAAGATGACCAGCCGAGCAGTAAAAGTGATAGTCTGCAGCCTGATACCACGGAGGACAGGCAGTTGCTTAGGAGATGGTCTGATGTGTTCGACTAAACTGGACAAGCACCTGGACTACTCTTCTACGGCCGTTCCACGCCTGAATGGAACGTGTTGGGGACGGTGATATAGCAGATGCCACGCAAACCGTACGTATCGTTCGGCGCGCCAGCGAAGCGGTGAGGAGAGCGAGGCATACCACTAGGGCTTCATGTCGTAATCCTGGCTCACCGACAACTACCGATGCAGGCGGTTGGGCGTTTTGGAGCAGGCACCGAGACCCTCGGGGTCTCTGCAGGACATCATAGCTTATCCCGTTGATCAGGAACAGTGTCCCACAGCAGCGTTCTCACGCTCTCTCTGCATCTGGCCGGAGATGCCGCTCGTCCTGGACGGACTCAAGAGTCCGGAACACTCGTAGCACAAAATGATATGTCAGTGGACATGACTCGGCGCCGACGTGGCCAACTGGAAGGGTGGCAATCATGGAAGGATACAAAAGACCGCCTGCACCCGGTAGGACGTCCTCCGAAGCAAAGATCCGTCCAGCACGGCTCCGCTAGCCGTGCCCTTCCTTGAGGCTTAAACATGGCCGGCAACTTCGGAAATGGGACTGGAGGAGAAAAGGGCCGAGGTAAGGATGTCTCTTCAGCGGTGAAGACTGATCCCCACCGTACTGGCTGCCTTCCGTGACTCGTAAAATCCGATGGATACACCTCTTCCACAAAGATGGAACCTTCTCAGTCTCACGTTGTGTATAGAAAACGATGACCCAGCGGCGGAGTGACTGGAGGGTCAACAGACGACAGACCACGTGTGCTACTCGCACTCGGCAGCAACGTTGCCAACAAGCTGTCCGCTGGTGGATAATTTATCGGCGGCAATCGTGTCTTCACCGGCTCCAACGCTTGCCCATTTCATGCAGAGGGCCGATGCCCTCCGCGGGGAAATCTTGGGGAAATTGTTGGAGTTCCTCAGAGCGAACGACATCACAAATTCGGGATTTTTAATGAACTGGGCCCAGGTAACGGCGGCTAGTGTGATACTGTGTCGTGAGCCATCTCGAGCCTGTGGCTGCTAGCCTATAGCCTCGGGCAGTCTAGGCTGGCACTCTTCACAAGTGCATCAGTTTTCAAGGGTCGTGGTGTGGGGGAGGACCCTTGAAAACCCAGCAGAAAGAGGCATAGCGTGGAGCCTCAGGCCCGAAAGTGAAATTGAGTGCATTGTAGCGTCCGCGAGAAGGACACATGACCAGAAGAACGGTGGGGGAAGCCCTCCCAACTAGTAGTCGCTTATGACTTGTAGGATGCGTCTGGGCTCGGGGATTGCAGAGCGTAAATCGCTAGTCAGGGAAGAGAAACGTGAACATGTCGGTATTTCTGGTAGGAAGGACGGCAAAAAGCACGTTGGTCAGCTGGCCTGGTAGCGGGAACGAGGGCCGTGGAGGAGGAAATGCTCCTCTGGCGCCCCGCCATGAGGTGGCTTCTTAAGGTTGACTAGGTGGTTTTAGTCGCGCTTACATTTGGGGTTAAGCGACTTCAATCCCTGGCTTGAATGAATCCAACTCGAAGGCATGACACCATGCGAAGGTATGACACCTGCGATGGAAAGGCGGACTGCGAAACCGATCTGGCAGGTGAAGGAGCTGGAATAGCAAGGAAAACGGAAAAGGGGTCGGCTGAAACCACATCTCGCCGGTTGGAACAGCGGATCTGATCGCCGTAGCTAAAGTTGTTGGCGGGCCGTCCCTGCAAACGCCAGACGCCTCGTGGTACCTTGCCTTACTGCATGACTGCCCTACGTTAATAAGGTACCGTACCTACATTTTGCTGACCGCCCCACATGCCAACTCATCGCCAGCCCGCCGGTAGGTAAGGTACTGTGTACACAGTATACGCAGGGAGAATCACATCGCTTGTGGCCCACAGAAGCAGAGAGGTCCAGCCTCTGAGATATTTGGGTAGGTAGCGTAGCAACGTCATTTGCCCTCATTGAAGCTTGGAAATATTCAAGCAAGGGGTTGTCGAACTGACGGTTCATCAAAGGAACCTAGAAATGGATATCCCCGTTTTATAACATGAACTGCCCGACGGGACGGGAATATTTCACTTTGACCGTTTCGGTCACTTGTAGTGTAAGGTAAAGGTAAGGTACCTGAGGCCCTGGTAGCTCCAGGGCCCCAGTCTGTGATGGCCAACCGGCTGAGGGTCCGGGTTGCCAAAGAAGCAATGACCCCCTGTCGCTCCCTTCCCGGTTCAGGTTTCGGGCTGTCGTGTGCCAGCGTGGCAGCCAAAAGTGACAAGCGCAGTGAAGGAGAAGAAGCAAACGCAGCCTTGGCCCTGCATAACCCCCCCGTCCCTCTTTCCGCTTCACGATTTCTTATTATCATTTTCCTCTGAAAACCACCTACATCTCATCGCTCATTCCATCTCTGATCGTGAGCGACTTCGAGCCACCTCAGGTACCTTATCTCTGATTCAGTTCGTTTTCCTGCCGGTGTACCAGCTTGTGGACTTATCAAGGTACTACGGCCTCCCTCCGCCACCTCTGCGCATTCCAGACCGAGGCTACCTTATCTTGCAGCGTCAAGTGCAGTGGAACCGCGCAAACGTCACTGTCAACTGTCAAAGGTGCAAGTGCAGGCGCTTCCCCAACAACTCGTGTCTCCCTCCTTGATCCGGACTGCACCGAGACGTCTCTATACCTGTTTATTGTACAGTCGGATCGCCCATTTGCCTTGTTTTGAGACTGCTGCTTGTCCGGGGGGTCTCGGCATGGTCGCCCAAACTTTCTGCGCATCCGGTCTCGCCAGTCAACCTCGAACTAGGTCTAGACTTAGACACATACAAGCAGGCGCAGGTGCATACACGACCGCACCCCATCCCCGGGCTTTTACGAAGCGGCGCGTCTCGCCGTCACCACTTTCTCGAGATGCACGCGGCAATGACGAGGCATCCCCGCGACGCTGGCCTTCCGCTGGGCTCGGTCGATGGTCTCCAACAAGTCAGCTTCCCTCACGTGTCGGGTGAATCATCGGCCTCGACCATCATGTCTCCCCTGTCACTTCCCCATGGCGTCTCCGGCTACTTTGACTATCCAGTCACGAACCGCATCAACAACCGCGAGAGCTCACCTTCCGCAGCCCCGGGTCACCGCATTCCAAGGTCGGTGACCGGCGGCTACCTCAACAGCTCGTATACCGCAACCTATTCTCCTCTCTCGCCCGGCGCCCGCGGCCCTCCACTCACGCAATCTACACAATTCCTCTCGCCTAACCTACACCCCATCACCAAAGAAATGCAGTACCAGATACAGCAGCAGCAGCAGCAGCAGCAGCAGCAGCAGCAGCAGCAACAGCAACGGCATCAGCAGCAACAACGGTCCGCAAGCATGTCGCCCACCCGCCGCATGTCTACCAAGCCAGCAACACTCGTGCGCTCACGGTCGACGACCTCGAGACCAACACCGGGCGTGGTCTCGATATCCCCGCCAGCTCTCAACGGCATGCCTCCCGGTCCACCAGACTTCATGTCGGACGGAACCATACCGCCAATCAGCGCCGCCTCGGCTTCCCATCCCCGATCAGTCTCGGAGGGCGCAGCAGGAACCTCGCATCACGTGCACATGATACGTCGCCTTGTCCAGCAGAACGGTCGCATAAGAGAGGCATGGGAGGCGGAACGGAAATACATGGAGGCGAACCGGGAGCGCGTGGAGGAGGTCTACAAGGAGGAGCGGGCACTGATGGAAGAGGAACGCGCCGAGTGGGAGTACGAGAAGGAGGCGCTCTTGAAGAAAATCGACTTGCTCCAACAGCAGGTGGCAGGTCTTTGTGGGTACCGCAGCGGCTCCAAGAATGACGTATCCGTCAAGGCAAAGGCTCGGTACGGCGCTACTGTGGGCGATTGGAATCTGTCGCCGGAAAGCTTGCGGAGTTCGGCATCATCGCAAGGAAGCGGGCTCGCAGCGCAGCGACATGGTGGGTTGCCTGGAAGTGGGGACGTTCTCCAGAGAGGCCCCTCGCATCCATTACAGCGGCCCATCAGTGACGCAGCGTCCCTGGCAATGGCACCCATCCCGCCAACAAACTTTGGCCGTAACGGTGCCTCGCGCTTTAGCCCTTCCATGCAACCGGAATCGTCACCATTCATACCAATGGCAGCCAACAACGGCATGAACTCTCCGCCTGCAGACGACGCTACTCCTGTGCCTATCGTCGACGTGCAGGAGATCATCCCGACCTCCGAGGGCATCCCAATCAAGGCGTCTGCCGTTCAACGCACCACATTCAGCGATGGACCGCATTCACCCCCCGCGTCGAAACCCAGCAGCCGCACTCCCTCACCGCCGGCAGACGCTTCCAGACTCGGGGTGCCCGGCAAGCCAGTCAAGGAGCAGACGCTCCAAGTCTTGGCCGCCGACGAAGTCGACCGATTGACGATGCACGCCGGCCATACCCCAAACCACTCGCTCTCTGTTCTACCTACCGTGACTGCTACGACCGCTAGCAGCAGCGGAGAATCGACCCCAACCCTCCAACCCGGAGACATGACCGACAGCAGCGCTGCCGCTTCATCGTCCGAGCCTTCCGAACCTCCGACGACGCGGAAGAGCGAAACAAGCGAGGACCACAGCAATCATCCAGAAGAAGCCATGCTCGATGCCGGAGCAGGAGACGCACCGCTACGGGGTCCCCTGATGGTACGAAACATGCCGGCGCACGACGAGATCTTCTTCAAGCAGCTCTCGGACAAGCTCGAGGAGGTTAGCAAAGGCAGTGACACAGCTGTCCCGACTGTTTTGAAGGATGTTGTCGAACAAGAGATTTCGACCGAGACGAAAGCCGCGGACGGCGGTGACGGCACCACAGCGGAGAAGGCGAGCAGCGACAGGTCGAGCCCTCGAAGTCGCGAAGAACAGGAGGTGGACATCCCGCTCAAGCTTAAGAGAAACAACAACTTCGGCGCGCCCTTTGGGGAGTTTCGTTAGCATCGAGCTCTCGGAGAGCGTCCCCTGCTTAACAATGCACTGAGGGGACCATTTACGTCTCCAGCTTGAAGGTGGCTGCCAGACCTTGCATGTCGGCAACATGTCGGCAATAATACCCTTGGTACTCTTCTTTGTATCCCAATTCTAACGGATCCGTTGATGGGCACGGCGTCTTCTTACGGGCGATTCTGCTATTATACAATACCCCCCTGATCACTGGACATGCGAACATTTTGTTTTTATTCTTGCTTTTTCTTCCTTGACCTCAGTCCGAGTCTCCGGGGATGTGCACTGGCCATGGATAGCGGCAACGAAAACTAGACTGGAACTGGCAGGGGAAACCACTTGGCTTGAGAATTGCTGTCGGCCACACGGGCAAGATGGCCAACACTGAGAGAAGACCGGAACAGTCCTCGAGGACTATCACTTTGTCCCAGATTATTTCCTTTGTCAACGAGGGAGGTGCTCGTGGGCACATACCCCACCCCTGTTGTGTGGAAAGCTAGATGGTGGCAATAGAAGACAAATGAATGGATGAAAAACAACTAGACATGACCCCATGTCCCACGATTACCATGCACAAGTAACCTGCGCTGGATGACAATCTTATGCGCCAGTATCAAGAACAAGCCATGATCGCTTCCTGTAAGTCCTCAGATAATACTAGCTAGATAATCAGCCTACGCAATCAACAATATCAGGCCCCGGTTTCTCTCGCGACCATACCGAGCGACCATCACAGGCACTCTCAAGAGAGCTTCTTCTCCATCAGATCAGCCAACTCATCCAGCAGTTCGACCGTCTCGGCCGGGCTCGCGATCCAGGCAGTGGTACCCACGCTGCGGGCGCGGAAGTCGTTGGCACCGGCACTGAGGAACTGGTCTCCGACGTGGAGCGTGTTCTCGGCCCTGATGATCCCCCTCCCGCCTCCGTTCCCGCCGCCCCCGGCACCGAACCAGCGTTGGCAGACGGCGACGCCCCAGCTCTTGTCGCCGATGTCGACAAAGACGTCCCGCCCGCCGTTGAAGGCGCAGAAGGGCACGCGCCTGCTCCGGCCCGCGGGGCTGAGCTCCAGTATCTTCTGCACCACCAGGACCGTCTCCTCGAGGCTCTCGCGCGGGATCCTGGTCTCGGGCGGGGCGGGGACAATCCCCACGGCACGGTCCTTGCGCATCACCACGGCGGGGAGGTTGAGGTTCTTGATGCACTCGGCCAGGGCGGCCTCGG
Source organism: Coniochaeta hoffmannii (assembly GCA_030052785.1). Classification (NCBI taxonomy): domain Eukaryota; kingdom Fungi; phylum Ascomycota; class Sordariomycetes; order Coniochaetales; family Coniochaetaceae; genus Coniochaeta; species Coniochaeta hoffmannii. The sequence continues at coordinate 231,407 of JANBVN010000030.1, forward strand.
CGACGTCAAGGAGGGCGGCGATGTCGGACTGGTCCCAGGAGCTCATCTCCGGTGTCAGCCAGCGGCCGCGCGGGACGGGGGCGAGCAGGTGGTCCGAGTTTGGGGAGAACTCGAAGAGGTAGTTGGCTTCGCCGCCCATGATGATGAGGTTCTGTTTCTGGGCGGGCGAGAGGTCGGCCGAGAGCGCCATGGCGTCGAGCAGCCCATGCAGGCGCGCGTAGTACCGGTCTGCGGTGGTGTAGCCCGCGGCCGTGACGATGCCGACTTTGACATTCTTGCGGAGGAGGTCTATGAGAGCTTGTTAGGGAGCCCGGCGAGGGGTAGTAGGCGTCTTAGCTTTGGGGCCTAACCTATCATGCGAGATATAACAGGGCTGTCGGGCTCCAGACTCTGTCCATCATCATACAGCGTGACGTCTCCGTCGAAAGTCGCCAGCTGCAGGGTCCCGTAGGTGGTCACGGCCATGATCTGGGCCGAGTTGAGGATGAGGCGGATGTCGTTGAAGGAGGGGGAGACGAAGCGCCGTGAAGATATGTATCTCTTGCGATCCTGATACTTGAAAGCAGCCTCTAGTGGAAGTCTGGTAAAGAACGGTCCAATAGTGGGAACCAGCAGTTTCAGCTTGGATGGCATCGGATTGTCGTCGATTTGGTGGGCAACTGTTCAGGGGTAGGCACAGTCTATGTGAACCTCAGTCTCCGGGGGATATACGGGCGCTACGAGTAAGGACACCCGGACAACTGCGCCAAACTTACTATAGTCGTCAATCATAAACTCAACGTCGCGCAGAATCTCGCTATATCGACGGTGAGCCTCCTCTTGGGCCTTGGCCTGGCTGAAGCCCTTGCCATCGAAGACGCCCGTTGGCTGCGAGTACAGCACAAAGGGTACCGCCAGAAGCCCCTTGACCCATTCTACAAAAGGCGATCGTTAACGAAAGTACACTAATCGCCGAGCAGTACTGCCTCAGCATCGGAGAGATATGGAGGGTTGAGTTGCTCAGGGTGAGTCGTTTGAACCCAGTTCTTGGCGGTGAGCGAAGCATCGAGTACGTGCGTCTCTGTCCCCCACGAGCGGAGACGTTTGAGGAGCTTACCTATGAACTGGTCTCTCCTATGAGTCTTGAGCGCGTCTACATGCCGCCACCTCGGATCAGAATTCTTCAGATACGGCAATGGCTTTCGGTCTGGATCACTCACATTCGACTCGATATCGGGAAGTCATGTTTGAGGGGGGTGCAGTGTGGGGGTTGGATGCGGGGAAATTCAGGAGGAAGTAAGTTGGGGAAGACAACCTCGAGGGCAGTGAGAGAACAGAGGGTTGTATCGCGGCCACGTGATAGCACTCATCGAACCGCACTACTACAGGGTCAAAGGACGACGTTTCTAGCCAGCAGCAGAAGTTCACGCACTGGGTCTTGCTCATTGAAGTCAGGGCCTTACATGTGATGCGGAAATTAGCTGGAAGGATATGGACCTGAGCTCAAGATCCCTGACGCTACCGAACCCCGTTCCTCACCAATGCAGAACTGCATGCTGTCCGACAAAAACCTACGCACCACGCTCCTCCTACGGGTTCCTGGTGGGACACGCCGTCGCACTGACAGTCGTTGTTCGCGTCATGCAGCCTTCTGGACACGTCGACGAGCAGCCCTCGACGTACAGCACGGTCTTGGGCTCGGTGCAACCACAGGGCAGCGACACCGTTTCGCGGTAGATGCATGTCGGAACGGGGCAGCGAATGGGATCGCATCCGCCCGGCTGAGTGTGCCTGGTGACGGTCGGGCACGGCGTGGTGGTTGGCCTTGGAGGGAGCGTCGTTATACTGGTTGTGACGACTGGCCGGCTGGTCGATGTCGTCGAAGTTGAGGTTGAGGTCGACGTGGTTGTCGTCGGCCTCGGCCTATTGGAGTGTCAAGGTTAGCCACAAGCGTCGCGCATGTGGCACCCGGCCTGATCAAGTGATGGGGCCCCTACCTGCGAGTGCGTCGCGTCGTGGTGGAACTGGACGTTGTCGTGGTTGTCGGACACGGAAGTTTAGTCGTGCGGAACACGATATCGCAACCCCCATATGGACATTCGGCATCGCACGGCTGCAGGAGAGACGCCGTCGGTACTGCCGCCGGGCAACCGCAGGGGTTTTGGATCGTCGTCACGAACCGGCAGTCCCCCGCGTCGCAGTTCTTTGAGCAACTCGGATTAAGGAGCTGCCTGGTCACCGTTGGACAGGCCGTCTCGGCAAGGTCATCGGCCAAAGCCAGGCCGACGGCAACGGCAGCAAGTGCGAGGAACCTCATAATTCGTTGGTTGAGACAACCTGCTTCCGTGGGCAGTTAGAAAAGCCCAGAACTATGTCTGGCCCACGCGCTCAGCCACTTACTTCAAGTTGAGTATATGGATTCGTTCGTCAGGACTGTGGAGAGCTCTGCTACCCCCAGGTCATGAATATGCTGGCTATGCTGATCGTACTGAACAGAAGGTTTATATAGCCTCAAATCCATCAAGGGAGCTGGGCCGTCTCGTCTCCGCACTATCTTCCGCCCATATTCGATTCCTTCTGCTTTGCGTCCGTCGTTCAAACGATCAGCGATCATGGTTATACCTGTCCGAATGAACTACACTCCTTAATTTGGGAGCTGATATATGTCTCCCCATGATCAGTCCTGATTTTCTAGGTACTCTAACATCATGAGCGGTTGGGAGTTGGGACGGGGGTTTGTGTATCTGATCGTCCAACGTGTTCCGTACCGTGCCGGGTTATTACTGAGGGGATCGTGCTAAGCTTAACTAACGGTTAGATACCCCGGGTATAGCAATCAATTCTCCCTGATTACCAGGATGATCCCAGAGAAGACCGTGGCCATTATGTATTGTTTTCCATTGAGCAGTCAGTGCCTATTTTTAGGACCCTTTCCACTCGGGCTTCCATTGTCCAGGTCGTCGGTTTTCTGTGCAGTGCTTCTCTACTCCATTGGAGGCGCTTGCCACATGCACATTCGCATGTTTCCAGTGGCCTGTCTTGTGAAAAGTACGGCGGACAAGCGGAAGCGAAGCTGGCAGGCTTCGACCTGCAGATGACGCACATGTTATGGACAGCTGCGGTTGCTTTCGAGGAGAATTTCGAACGAACTGGCGTCGCTGGTTAGCATCCGGAACCTCAGTGTGCATGATAGGATAGGCGTTCGTTGCTTAGAGCTGGAGTGTTTGTTCTGTGCGGCATGACGCTGCACTAAACATAGGGGTTACGATAGGAGATAAGCAACGACAAGGTCGGGTCGACAGCATATTGGCGAGACATCTACCGGCGGTCTCTCAGAAATGGTGACCATATCAGCCGCGGCGAGAGTAGACACTATAGTGTTTGTGTTGACAAACGGCACAGCTGGTTCAATGTTGCGGTTGCTCGAGATGTGGACGTAAAATCCGGGGAAATGCAAACCTGCACCAAGGCCCAGTGCATATATGGTAAAGCAGCCTAAGTCAAAGAGGACGGCCATCTGGGACAGGCTATGAGCCAATAGTGCCTCAATGGCATCGTTCAATGTTATAGATGGCAGTGAGGGACATCATTGCATGGCCATGGCTGCTAACCGTTGACCGAGGAGACAAAGGATGTTCTGCCTCCTTTTAGCCTGTGGTAACCACGACAGAGTGCTTGAGAACTTGGTCAACAATCAACGTCCCGGAACTGAGCGCACCACAACCTCATATAGATTCATTTCGCCATATTGAAGGATCTGACCATTGATTTGTGCCCAACTCTGCCCATTGATGTACATTGATTGCGTTGCCTATCTTTGTCTGTTGGTACGAAGGTTCGATGGTGCATTGAGCAATATCATCGGATTTCGGTAAGATTTTGGCCAGACATAGGAGACTGGCCAACACGCTGCACCGTGACTTGCCACGGCATGGTGATCTCAGTCGTAGCAGCCCGATTCGGGTGTTGGTACATAGCATTGGTTGGTTTT